>CM019183.2:49857869-50141796 GCA_009739505.2 Apolygus lucorum | reverse complement strand
GGAGGCAGGGGTCAGGGGTGGGAGGGGGTGGTGGGGGTACAGGTCAAGGTCAAAAGGTCATAGTATTAATAGTTATGTGCCAGAACCGCCCTTTTCTCTCTACTCAAGTCATATTCTAAAGGCACACAAAGCAACGAATCTAAATTGGAATTGGTAATTATGTAACTAGGACAACATGAAAACAAATCATAACTCATTCTCAGGATTACAAGTCCTTTCATTTCGTCTGAAAATGTGTCAAGAGACGTTGAAAAAGCCACCGTTTGAGTTCTAATCACGATGTAGCTTTCTTCCAGGACGTCACATCAATTACCAGACGACCCCCCATCGAAATTGTCCCCCCGAATATTAGTGGGAAAAGGGAAAGGTCAAAAAGTGATATGAGAGGCGACGAAAATCGGGACACTCGGGTGAAAGATGACGCGAGTTGAGTTGGCGTCCTGGCGGGGGTGGAGCCTTAATCACCAAGGATGACCAAACTGTTTCTTATAACGCGGGCAGCAGGACCCAAAGAAACCCCCGACAGGACCCTCTCCAATTGCTCATAATAACCCCGACGTCCCTTCTCAGCTCAAGTTTTTCATCTAGACCTTTCCCTCGACAGTTTTCCTTTTTTCTTTCTTTTCTTTTGTCATCCTTACGAAAACAATACGTTTTTCCTCGGGGTTAAAGTCTGAGGTCCGGACACCAAGGGAAGGAGGATGTTTTCCTCCCAGGCAGGCAATATATTTATATTTAATATAACGCGTCCCGGCGGCTCAAGCCTTCTCGTTTCACCTTAAGATTAATGTCCCTTAACCTTTTGCACGGGGTTATCCTCTCTACGGAGCGAAATGAAAATATTCCCTGCCACGAGGGATGTTTGATGTGCTGATATTATAGCCTTAAGACAACTCCACCTCCTCGTAGTTTTGCCGGGCTCTTAAGTTCCCCCCTCAACTCCGTATCGCCTCAGCGACGAATTTCTCTGATAAACCCACAACATAATTTCTCGTCGACTGTCACCTTAGGAATTACCCGGAGTGACTTTAGAAAAATATTTCGTTACCCTGTTAAGGATGCCGAGCGATGAGAAAAGTTTCCTACCTGAAGGAAACAATATAAACAACTTGAACCACCTCCGTACTTAACGAAACATCTTGACACAGGTGAGTAAGTACTTACAATTTAGTCTTACCCAAAATTCTTACTATGCAATCGCATCATTTTCAACTGATAACGCTTTCATATAATGAGCAAAGTTTCAACCACGTAACAATTTTTATATTAATTCCGAGTCTACCACAAGAACGGAGGCATTGTTTCACTTTTGAGAAACGTGAAAGGGTACCTAATAATTGAAGGCAAAAGGCTTGTGATTTCTTGCTAGTCGAAAGGATAAATAGATTACGTTAGTATTCAAAAATGATTCATCTCCAAAGATATTTCTACTAGATACTGAAACTTTCCTTGGAGGGATGTTATCAGAGGGATGCGGGCGGAGGGAAGGAAATTAGTTCGAATCAAAGGTCTAGTAGTTGAAGCCAATTCAACTAACTTGTTGCTTCACTAACTCTTTTGCCAAATAGGTTGTGAATCCATTAACATCCAGATTCAGTTCGGATAAACTTCAGGGCGAACTTCTTCAGTTTGGACGTATTTTGCTTCCTCACTACCCAAGGTAGGGGAGCTTTCTATTCGCCAATCCACTCTTGTCCCCAACCACTAATGTACCGGATCTCAGACTCTGAAATATACATCGTTATTACTCGTAGTTCAAATTAATCCCATTTAAATAATTTATTTATTCTGTGCAGCCTGACACATCATAACCCACATTTCCTCATTTTACATTTTCTCCCAAGTCGTTTGTGGGTCTTGAGAGAAAATGTAAAATAAGGAAAGGTGGGTTATGAAGTGACAGGCTGCTCAGAATAAAGAAATTATTCAAGTGAGGGTGAATTTCTACTAATACAGATACATAAAAATTTCCGTAAAGTCAAAATAAACCTTAATATATGGTTCAGCAAAGCATTTGACGGTAAAATACCTATTATCTTCAAACAGAAGTCTTTTGTCATACTGTTATACTGTTAGTACCTTCAAGAATTATGGTCACTATAAAACATTGAAACGAGGTACCTACACGTTCCGTGGAACTGCGCGATGTCGTATGAAGGTGATCAACAATATAGGAGGTCCACGTTGGTAATCCGGACTTTCGTTGGTCATTATCTCCAGGTGGTCCATCATCCTCAGCAGCCGCCAGGGGGAAATATAGCGCATTTTTCTGGTCCTCCGCTATCGCTGATTTCAAATCGTAGCTCGGTGGAAGGTACCCATTACCTGGACCGAAAAGAAGCGGCGCATAAATCTCCTTTATCTCTCACACCCGATTTTCTGGGGCGGCCTTCCATCGCTCGTTGCGAGTAAAAAATAAAAACGACATTAACGGGAGGATTTTTTTAAAATATTTTTATTGGTTTTTTTTTTCTCGTCGTGTTTTTTGAATCGAACACCCGTTGAAGGAATTCCAGGTGAGTGTGAGGAGGAAATTTTCGTTCAACGACGAACAATATCTTCAAAGGACGAAATAATAATGTCAGGGATTTTCGGACTGAGCGGAGCGAAAAGCGTAAAATATTCCTACAATATTTCTCGTTGTTGAATTCTTCGACAATTATTATATTGCTATTAGTCGATGACGGTTCTGTGGGTTCATATTATAAATAAACAAGCAATAGTTTTGGCCCTGATAGGGTTGAACTTACCAGTGTTACTGAACTTTGAGAGTTGAGCACAAATTAACATCATCCATATTGGCAGACAAAACACCCTAAATTTGCATAATACAAGTACTATTATGTAACTGATTTCACACTACTATGCCGTAGATGTGGTTGTACAGAACCTAAAACGTACGATAGTTGTAAAAAGCGAAATCGTTTCTACGAATCAGCTGACAAATATCTTTTTTTGAAGCTTCAATTGAAAATAATTTGCATCGTTTTCAAGTGAAGCTTCAAAAAAAGATATTTGTCAGCTGATTCTTAGAAACGATTTCGCTTTTTACAACTATCGTACGTTTTAGGTTCTGTACAACCACATCTACGGCATGGTAGTGTGAAATCAGTTACATAATAGTACTAATAATTATTATTAAACAATGGTGACTGTACAGATCACCCGTCTGCGTGGAACGGGGCTTTTCCATTGATACTACCTACTAGCGATAACATCGCTTTCTGAGAGTTGTGGGTGCCTTAATAACGTAGGTAATTTGAATCTTAGTTCCTAAGGATACAACACGAAATTCTATTCAGACGAACAACAATCGTATTAATTTGATAAGCTGAAATTTGAACGGATATTAGGCCTATTTCCGTCAATTAACAGTCTTTTGTGACAAAGACAAAAATTTGATAAACTTGTTTGACGTCAATGGCCATACTGGTTGAACGCGCCTACTAAAGGGAGAAAAAGCTATTAACATTCGTGTTTCTGATTTATTGTAAGTCCAACCCTCAAGCCCTCATAGGGAGCGAACGGTTTGTCCTACGGACCTCCGGGTGGTCGCATTCGATTCTAAAAACGCTACATATTATTACACAAAGGTTAAGTCCTCGTAGGTAGCGAACGGTTGGTCCTATAGAGCTCTGTGTGGTCTCATTCGATTCTAAAAATCACTAGTATTTTAAATTTATTGAAGAAAAAACAATACCTTAATTTCGACATTTTTAGAGCTAGGGCTTTTTGAAATTTTCAACCCTTACAAGTGAGTGAATTTTGAGGGGGATTAAATTTTTTTTCTTCTTCTATAAATTTTCTTCTTCTGGTCAATTCCGAAGGTTTATCATTTTAATAATAAACCAGAATTGGTAAATGGTAAATCATTCATCGCAAAGTAAATCCATTCAATGAGACTGTCTACGTGTTCAGTTGGAGGACATCGCTGAGAAGAATCAATGGGATGAATTCATGAGAGTGGTGGCGCTAGAATCAGTACTATCAGGACCCTGGATGTTCTGATCAAATTTGTACCACCACAGACCGACCTGAAGTTGATGGAAGAGCATTGGAAGAGCTAATGAAATACCAAAAAATGAAGTGGAGGAGTATTTATCAGTGGATGCTATAAGGGTGAAACTTCTCACACTTCATGGATATCTATACGTTTATTACTAAAGTATTCATGTTGATGACGAAATTAATTCACTTGAGGTAAAAGGACGTAGGCCTGCTCTCCTCGCACCTCCCGCCAAAGCCTCACCTCCAGAAATTATGATTTTAATTAAACAGTTGTACGAGGGGGTGAAAGCTGGAAGCGGCTCTTTCATCACAGGTTGGAGGGCTGGGGTAGGAGCGGTGTGAGTTTAATAATCTTGGATTATCACAATTCACTTGAGTGACTTAACTCTCCGTTAACCTCTGGCTTAACCCCAGGGATTCCACCCTGAAATCGCGAGCTGATGGTCGGAGCAGGTGAATTTGCGTGAAACCGCTCAGTGGAACATTATGAGAGCTGCAGTTCGTGGATTCTACGGGTTCCATGGAGTGAATCCTTGGTAATCCAATCGCTCACGTCGGCATAGACTGAAACGGTGCAAATTATAAGACAACGGTTTATTTTGGTTTATTATTTTCATTTATTTCGAGAGTTTTCGAGCTGGGGCACTCTTGCAAATTTCAACCCTTCATTTTCACCTCTTAGAAGTGACTGACATGAACCAAAAGCTTCGCGGCACAAATGGAGCCCATATACCAAATTTCAACCAAACGGTTCATGGTTGCTAAGAAAAGTGCCGCGGTCGGTAAACCACCCAATTTTTAGAAGGGCTAATTGCTTTTTTTTGACATTTTATGTCTTTACTATGGCACATAAATGAAAAATCGTCACGCGGGGAGCGTTACGCGGAAATTTCTGATGATTTTCACGTACAACCAATCGTTCCTAGGGAAAACTAACTTCCTCATTTTCCACCCCACAAAAACCGTTCACCACTCATTGGAAAGCTCTCAATTTATTAAACATAAGACATAAAATGTCTCTCGTGGTTGCGTACTTGTACGAAAGCTGTATCCACTTGTCATCAATGATTTCAATGAATTTGGCTGAATGAATTCAACATGAAAAGTAGAATGTACCTACAATTTTTTTTTTTCAATTCTCAGCAGTAGATATTGTTTAATGGTATCCAGAGAGACCAAAATCTCATTTTCTCAACAAAAAAATGCACTTGATCACTTTTACCACCAACTCCACGATGTGATTTTACCCACTTTCTGCCGTCAAGCACACAGAAAACCCTTCCTGCGCAACGCACGGGTTAACCAGTTTCAGCCCTGTAATAAATAACGTTTAATAAGTGCATGAAATCAAATTCTCCTTCAAAACATTCTCGGAAGATTTTTTTTTTTTTTGTTTTTTAGTCGATTTCAAAGGTTCATTATTGAAAATAATGAACTGTTGGGAAATAGTGAAGCAGTTTTGGCTCTTAGAGTTTCATTTGTATCCATTACCTGCTTCCTCAAAAAAAAGTAGAATTAGGTTACTTCTTCTGAACAGAAATGTATTAAAACAGCTCCCTAGGTTAGTGATTGGAATTCGCAAGTAGGTTTGATGAATTATTGTTAAAAGATGGCAATCGAGTGAAAGAAAGGTGAAGCGCTTCCAAGAGAAGCCATTTATTACTGATTCTCTTTAGGTTCCCGAGGGAGTTCCAAGGAGGAACTGGGGAAGAGGTGGAAGGGAGAGAACTGTCCTTAATGTAATTATAATGGAGGACTTTGTTGCCAATTGTTGTAAGAGTCCGTCGGGAACAGGGAGAGCAGCTTGGGAGGTTCGTACAGCTCGGAGCGTTTTAGCCAGTTTCAATAACTTGATAACTTGGACGGTATTTCCGTAATATTGCTCGGATTGCCGTTCCAGCGATTTCATTGAACACCACGATCAGTTCTGACGACGGAAGTGATAGTTTCGACGACAGTTCAGACTACCGGGTGAGTTAGCGTCATATTAATCTCTCACTGATCTCTCCTCCACTCCAAGGATTATACTCTTAGTTCACAGTTTCATGACGTACTTCAGTATAACCCCTCATGATCTAACTCGTGGAAGGTATGTTCATACTTGGATATAGAATAATGGAATAATAGAAGAGAAATTCTATTGTCTTCGAGAGAGGAGAAATTGGAAATTACAATTTTCTCAATCGTATCAATTCAGAAATAACAATTTTTGAAGATAATACGATAGTCAAAATTCATAATCTCCAATCTTCAAAATTCATAATCTTTTAACTGCAAATTTCGATTTTTTTGATTATTTCGCATCTACGTGAAATGTTATGGAAACTACTAAGATGAAACATCGAAGAATGTGAACGTGATTGTGCGGGTTAGCGTGCACATGGCACCCAATGAGTTAACACAACGAACTTAGAGATTGATGTTTTGAAATTAGCTGCTAAACGATCGGATCATCACAATCGGGTTATGGTAACGAGGAAGTTGTGGCCACACCCACTTCGCAGGCTTCTTTTCTATTATTATTTTCTGATAATCTTACTACTCACTACTTCTGATAATCTTATTTCAGTAATGAACCTTTGGAAAGGATCAAGAAGAAAAACATATTGTTTAGTAATGCATGCATTCCAGCGGACGTCCCATTGGATAAGTATTGGATCAGTTTAACCAGTTGTTAATCGATAAGACTGTTTCTCTCGATGTACTTTATTTATTACTTTAGGGAGGAAATAGTGACACCCCCCCCCCCACCATTATAAACCATAACACTTCTAGCGGCATGGGAGCCTCGAATCTGAAGAGCATTTTAAAATCCATGATTTACGAAACTCAACATGCGAATTCGAGTTCCCCCCCCCCCCCGGACACCACCACCAATGGTGCCAGTCTGGCACCAAAGCGGAAATACGTCGTAACATTGAACTTTCATCTATTAGGTTTAGTAGGCAGTCCGTCGAATGTCACATCCTTATTTAAGGTGAAACACCAAAAAACCCAAGATATATGAGGTTTATGGTGTCCTGGCACCATGGTGGCACCACTTTAATTTCCATGGTGGTACAGAGAATAATTCATGTAAATCCTAAGGTATAATGAGGATTTTTCCTCAATTTCAAAGCTTGGATACAATTAGTAAGCAGTAAAGGAACCGAAATATTGGTGGAAAATTGTGAATATTATCCCCCCACTCACCCCCTCCTCTTGCAAATTTTGGTACTCTGGTGAAATCATGTACAACTCGGAAGTTATTTTAGTCAAACAAAAAAAGAAACACACAAATCGGTTGGAAATTGAGGCCTGGGCAGAGTTTATAAGATTACACCCGCAAACGTACGTTTTTTAAGCATTAACCCCCCCTTTCCCCCCCTTAAAAGGCGAAATTCAATATTCCGGCGCCGTAGTGCACAACTAGATAGTTTTCCGCGTCGAAGAAAAAAAGAACCACGAAAATCGGTTGAGAACTAAGGCCTGGGCAGAGTACACAAGATTATGCCCAAAAACACACGTTTTTCGAGCATTAACCCCCCCTTTCCCCTCCTTAAAAGGCAAAATTCGAAATTCCGGCGACGTAGTGCACAACTAGATAGTTTTCCGCGTCGAACAAAAAAAGAACCAGGAAAATCGGTTGAGAACTAAGGCCTGGGCAGAGTACACAAGATTTTGTTACACACACACATACACACACACATACACACACACATACACACATACACACACACACACACAGACATACACCTATGGTTTTTTTCGCGGATTTGGATTCAGAATGGTCTAAAACGGATTACTGTGTGGTTATTTTTTTTTCTGTTGAGTGTTGTCCTCCTTCACCCCAGATCGATCGCATAAGGACGCCCAAGTCTTACTGTGGGACGTCCTAAAAATAAGGGCTGAAATTCTCAAATCGTCCTAGCTCAAAATTTTTCAATATTAAGGTAGGATTGTTTATTCAGCAATTTAAAATATAATTGAATTTTTAGAATCGAATGAGACCACCCAGAGCTCTTGGACCAACCGTTCGCTCCCCACAAGAAGTGGAGGGTTGGATTACTTCCAAATAAACTTGATTGTGATTGTGAATAATTTGCAGAAAACGGGCTCTCAGACACAATAGAATGCTGACATCAAATAAAAATTAAAAAAGTAAACTTTTTCACGATGACACTCAAGAGCCAAATTCTCAAAGCTCACGTCTACCATTAAAGATCTTCAGTGTAGTTTGTACTCTCTTGTCATGCAAACGGGAATTTATATCAACACATCAATATGGGCAACACTTCAAGATCATAATTGTTGCTGATCATCAATACGTAATCAGCAACATCAATACGTAATATGCCCGCAATGGGAGGATATGAGGAGGAGTGCAGAAGAGGTCATCGGAACGTTGCGTCCACAGACAATCATACATGAGATGATTAAGAACAAGTCGAGCTGGGACGCAATGACAATATTTGTCACAGCAGTCTTCAAAGCAAAAAATCTGGATGGAAGATGGGAGGAAGAAGATGAGGAATAGAATTGAAGGAGAGATCAGAAGTAGGAGCAGCCTTTTGGCACAAAAAAAAGGCTCACCCTGAAGTAATACTGTACAAGTGGTTCCGGGGTGAGTCCTAAGCAGAGAGCAGAGGGTGAGAGGTTTCAGTTGGTAGGCACAAAAAAAAAAAAAAAAATCAGCAATACGTAATTAGGAGTTCTGGATAAACTTTTCAAAAGTCTAGTGAAATAAGGGAAATTAAATCAATAATGTCAATTTTTGCCAATTTTTAATGCCAAAATGTTTTTGATAGGTACCTGCCACATCAAAACTTGTGCTACATTTTTTTTTGAAGATTAAAGGAATATTCCGTATGAAATGTAAGAATAAATATGTTTCGCTGGCTCATATAAATCTTCCCTCTACTTGTCTGTGACAAGGCGTAATTATAGATGTTACAGGTTGCAGAATATAGGATTAGTCATAGCTAGGCTGTCAGCACTCGATGAAGTATCGAATGTTGATTGGAACCATTATGTCAACAATCAAAACGGTTGATCATCTCTTCCAAATTCCACGTCGTGTCGTCCACACGTCATTTACGATCTCTCCGATGTAGATCTTTATTACCCCATAAATTACGCCTCGGGACCGATAATGAAGATAATGATCTGGATATGATTGGATTCGCATTATCATGCCAGGCGGGACACATTACCGACCCACAACAGATATCCTTTGTCCGGTAATTGACAGCCGGGAGTTCCTCCTATGTCGTATGTCCAACCTCGACGGACGTCCGACGCGCCTCGTAAGTGTGGGAGTTTCGGTGACTCGACAAATCTTCAATAGAACGTGATGCAGCAGCCTTTTCAAAATGAGGATCCCATTATGTAGGTGCCGACCAGTCGTTTTGAAGTTAGATTGTACAACCATGTAACATTTTCGGCAAAATAATTTCACCGTAGGCCGGAAACCTTTAATCAATCTCAGTTGAGTGTGTCAAAAGCCATACCTCCTTTTATTGCACGAGAATTATTGTAGAAAAATTCGTTCATATTTCTGTCTATTAGTAAACAACTTACTCAGTAAGGTTTGTGCGAGTCGATAATTTCTGAAATTCATGGAGGAATGATCTACTTGAATGATATTATGCATACAAGGTGTCTACCATTTGGATACACCAAACTTCAAGGATCGTTTCTACAACTAATTTGCAAACAAAAAAAGTCTCTCAGCTATTTTTAGGACGTCCCACAGTAAGACTTGGGCGTCCTTATGCGATTGGTCTGGGGTGAAGGAGGACAACACTCAACAGAAAAATAATAACCACACAGTAATCCGTTTTAGACCATTCTGAATCCAAATCCGCAAAAAAACCATAGGAATGTCTGTGTGTGTGTGACAAAATCTTGTGCTCTGCCCAGGCCTTAGTTCTCAACCGATTTTCGTGACTTTTTTGTTCGTCGCGGAAAACTATCTAGTTGTGCACTACGTCACCGGAATTTCGAATTTTGCCTTTTAAGGGGGGGAGGGGGTGTTATTTAAATATGCGGGCTCCTTTATAGCTCACTAATTGTACACAAGTTTTGAAATTTAGGAAAAATTCTCATCATACCTCCGGATATTCGTGAATTATTCTTTGTACCACCATGGAACTTATAGTGGTGCCACCATGGTGCCAGGACACCATAAACCGCATATTTCTTGGGTTTTTGTGTGTTTCACCTTGAATACGGATGTGAACCTCGACGGACTGCCTACCAAAACTGGTAGATGAAAGTTCAATGTTACGAAGTATCACCGCTTTGTTACCAGAATGGCTGGGAGGGGGCAATGAACTCGAATTCGCATGTTGGGTGTCGTAGATCATGAATTTTAAAATACTCTTCATATTCAAGGCTCCCATGCCGCTAGGAACGTTATGGTGGATAAGGGCGAGGGGGGGACCACTATTTCTTGCCTAAAATACTTAATACCTAAATGACGTCGAGTGAAACAGTTTTTTCGCTTACCAACTGGTATTATTTGACCTAATGCATATCCAATGGGACGTCCCCTGCAATGCATGCATTACTAAACAAAGTTTTCTTACCCTACTCAAAATGTCTTTTTTTTCACTTCTAAGTTTTTTTCCGCGTTTTCGACCTTACGTCATTAAAACTGTCATAACTCCTGTTACTTACCAAGTAAATTCAAATTTAAGGATATCATTGAGCCCTGTAGGACAAACCATTCGCTCCGTACGAGAATTTAAGGGTTGGACGTACGATAAATCAGAAACACGAGTGTGAATCGCAAACGAGGCCGAATCTCCATTCAAGTGTTAGGTGACCTAAATGTGATCGATGTTTTTCTTCATGTTGGTTGGTGGTAACAATGGCAAAGCCGTGTTCTTTGCAGACGAGTGATCTATAATATAGATAATAATACGTTGCAATAATAATACGCTGCTATACTAAAACGCTGCAAATTATTATACAAAGGTTTATTTTTTTCTCTATATTATAGAAAAAATAAACCTTTGTGTAATAATTTGCAGCTTTTTTTCCCGTGATTTCTTCCTTCACCCTAGACTAATCCCATGAGGACGCCCAAGTCTTACTGTGAGACGTTCTAAAAACTAAATCTACGTAAAGCTCCCGTTGAATTCATAATTAATCCACTGTATATCATGATTTACAATGTTGGATCTTCAAAACAATCATGTTATGGTCACGAGGAAGCTATGTGCCTAGGACACATTTTTTTCCGTAAATATGCGAGTCGGCGATCTTGGGAGCGAAGTTCGGAGAAGCAAAGCCGGCCTCGCAGGTAAATGGTAGTGACGCACGGCCCTTCAGGCAGGAGCGCATTCGCCATAATTTACTCAACTCCGCTTAGAAGACTCGAGTCAACCCGTATCAGCTCCTGCGCTTCGTAACCCAAGGAGATGGGAAAAGAGAAGACGGGGTGGAGAGGCGGTTCGAGGGAGATAGTTGAGCCTTCTTACCGTCTAAGGATGAATAACTGTTTCCAGAGGCTGACGGCTGACTTATGCTGCGCAATATTTCGTCTTCAATCACGAGAAATAATGAATTCTCGACCCTTCAAGCCACTGAAAAGATGCAGT
The DNA here is from genome assembly GCA_009739505.2 of Apolygus lucorum. Classification (NCBI taxonomy): domain Eukaryota; kingdom Metazoa; phylum Arthropoda; class Insecta; order Hemiptera; family Miridae; genus Apolygus; species Apolygus lucorum. Next base: position 50,130,202 of record CM019183.2, on the reverse strand, counting down.
AGGGAACTCACTTGATTTTTGACCATAGTTTACAAGAATAAAACAATCCATGATAAAATAAACTAAATTTTTGTTTCCTTTTTTACAGGTGGTGGAGCAGCTGGTCACGACCAGTACCTCGTGATTTTTGGATTCTACGTACCTTGAAACAAAAACCAACAAATTTTGAGGGGGTGAAAATGTTATTTTCTTGGTCGATTCCAAAGGTTTATTAATTGTTATTATTGAAAATAATAAACCAAAACTGGATTTCATTTCTCCCATTATGTGATCGAACAACCTCACAATTAAATATACGGAGATACTAACGCCTACATTCCATTAATAATTCAGTATAAATTTAGCAAGCCTTACTCCTCTGCCAACCTAATGGTGTTTCTCCCCTCTCTTATAAAATTTACAACCCATCTAAAGGCTGGACCCCACATGCCCGAGCCGAGCCCGCACCGAGCCCGACCCGCGACACGGCCGTGTGTACGTTACGGAGTAGGGAGGCCTCACATTTCCGAGTCAGGACCGAGCGCGGTCAGTCACGATTTGAAGCTCGAGTCGTAATGTTGGCGAATTTTAAAAACAGTTGCGGAAGCTTTGTTTTCTGATGTACCTACAACGAAATCGAGGATGTAATAACTTATGTTTGCCAGGGGGGGTGGAGGAGGGCCACTTTGGCCATAATCCCTTCCTGGTTTTGTAAACAAATTCGTGCAATCAATCAATAATTTTGTGCCAAATTTTAGGGAGCTCAGGAACAGCCTCTCTGGCTCTCATACCCTCTAACTCATTATTAGCAAAAATTCAGTTGTTGAGATGTCCAGCATTCCATGACATTTTCATTAGTGCGCTGTTGTCTCGAATACGATTTTAGAACTTTCAGTGGCCAATATCAGAGCGCAGGTCGATAGTTGAAATCCAATGTATGTATAGGATTTCCAAGTATAATTCGGAACTTTTCAGACCAATTTTTCTAAATTTCCAAACCATTTTTAGAATTTTTCAAACCATTTTCAGAATTGTCCAATCCAGTTTCAGAACTTTCCAATTCAATTTCAGAACTTTCCAAGTCAAATACAAAATTTTCCAAGTGCAATTCAGATTTTTCCAAAACAATTTCAGAATTTTCCATTTCAATTTCAGAATGTGATCAATGTTTGTGTGCGGTAATATATAGCATTTCCAAGTCAAATTAATCCTTTTCCAAACCAAATTAATCCTTTTACAAACGAAATCAATCTTTTTCCAAACCAAATTAATCTTTTTCCAATCGAAACTAATCCTTTTCCAAACCAAATTAATCCTTTTCCAATCGAAATTAATCCTTTTCCGCGATTGCGAACCTCCTCAATTAACTTTTCCAGGTCCATTGCTATCCGAGGCACGTCCGTGCAAAACTAAACAAAAGTGAGACGGTGCGGGCTCGTGTCGGAGGGACGGTGCGGAAGAGTGGGGACTTCCCCGTAAGATTTCCCATGATTACTTCCTATCCGTGTGTCGTCCGTCACTCGGACGTCGCACGGTGCGGACTCGGCTCGGGCATGTGGGGTCCAGCCTTAAGGCTGGACCCCACATGCCCGAGCCGAGCCCGCACCGAGCCCGACCCGCGACACGGCCGTGTGTACGTTACGGAGTAGGGAGGCCTCACATTTCCGAGTCAGGAACGAGCGCGGTCAGTCACGATTTGAAGCTCAAGTCGTAGTGTTGGCGAATTTTAAAAACAGTTGCGGAAGCTTTGTTGTGTGATGTACCTACAACGAAATCGAGGATGTAATAACTTATGTTTGTCAGGGGGGGGGGAGGTGGAGGAGGGCCCTTTGGCCATAATCCCTTCCTGGTTTTGTAAACAAATTCGTGCAATCAATCATCTTTGTGCCAAATTTTAGGGAGCTCAGGAACAGCCTCTCTGGCTCTCATACCCTCTAACTCATTATTAGCAAAAATTCAGTTGTTGAGATGTCCAGCATTCCATGACATTTTCATTAGTGCGCTGTTGTCACGAATACGATTTTAGAACTTTCAGTGGCCAATATCAGAGCGCAGGTCGATAGTTGAAATCCAATGTATGTATAGGATTTCCAAGTATAATTCGGAACTTTTCAGACCAATTTTTCTAAATTTCCAAACCATTTTTAGAATTTTTCAAACCATTTTCAGAATTGTCCAATCCAGTTTCAGAACTTTCCAATTCAATTTCAGAACTTTCCAAGTCAAATACAAAATTTTCCAAGTGCAATTCAGATTTTTCCAAAACTATTTCAGAATTTTCCATTTCAATTTCAGAATGTGATCAATGTTTGTGTGCGGTAATATATAGCATTTCCAAGTCAAATTAATCCTTTTCCAAACCAAATTAATCCTTTTACAAACGAAATCAATCTTTTTCCAAACCAAATTAATCTTTTTCCAATCGAAACTAATCCTTTTCCAAACCAAATTAATCCTTTTCCAATCGAAATTAATCCTTTTCCGCGATTGCGAACCTCCTCAATTAACTTTTCCAGGTCCATTGCTATCCGAGGCACGTCCGTGCAAAACTAAACAAAAGTAGTTTGAGACGGTGCGGGCTCGTGTCGGAGGGACGGTGCGGAAGAGTGGGGACTTTCCCGTAAGATTTCCCATGATTACTTCCTATCCGTGTGTCGTCCGTCACTCGGACGTCGCACGGTGCGGACTCGGCTCGGGCATGTGGGGTCCAGCCTTAAGAGAAGTACACTTTACGCTCACTCTAACCGCCATATTATTTTCCCGAGGCTCCCACAAAACAAAGACGTGTTTAGTTTTCAGCACAGAGTGAAATTCACGTCGCAAAAATTTTCCGAAGTAAAGATCCAACATTAGTTTTTTTTCAGGTAGGGTGAGGAATGTAACAAAAAAATGATGAGGAAGATCTTCGATTGGTATACAAGGTGGAGACGTCTACGAAACTATCTCTTAGCCCATGGTGATAGGTGATGAGGTTACCGTGACGGATCATTATCCGGCTCATGGCGTGAGGCAATCATTGATGAAACTATGTGAATAGTGGAGAATTAATAATGGAACTTGCACTATAGAGACCAGCACACAGAGCCCACAGACTGCAAGCCGCCCTTTGTGAGGCGATGAAATGTCTGCCCGTCAATAACCTCAAGTTGGGGAAACGGTCGGCCGATGACGATATGGGTGGTAAATTAATGGGTTAGATTACACTGAGTGGACCCTAATGGTCCCTTGGGAAGCTTCTAATCGAGCATACATAACTACTTCCGCACAGCCGTCCACTATTTAGCACTATTTCTGAAACAAAGACCTCTGTTGAAGGAAAGTACCCAACATGATCGCATTTGCGTGAATGAACTAGGTGCAATCAAACTGACACCTACAAGTTGTGCAAAATAATTAACACGTTCGGTGAATGTATTACAGAATACGAACGCATTTCCTTTTAAACGAATTTCTTATTAAATCACCGTCTACTAGGGGTATTCATGCTCGGGCCTTTCTCGACGTGTTAACGTGTTATACCTCGAGAACGTGTTAAACGTCGTAAACATGTTATTAAAGTGTGTAATCAGTCGTCGTAAGTTAACACACCCGAATGGTCGGTTAAAGTGTGTGCTAAACGTGTTATTCGTCGCAACATCAGAAAGAAAATGGCCGACAACTTGCCAGCTGTTTTTCAGTGAGTTTAGTTTCAACTAGCAATTTAGTTTAGTTCTCTGTGGTTTAGACAGTTCTAGTTCTGTTAGATAGCTCCAGTTTACTAGGGGTTTTTACTTCTTTTCTTTCAGTCAGTCTTTACTTACGTTAGTTTTTTGAGTTTTTGGAATTGAAGGTAGGTATGGAGGAAACCTCTATTAAATAATTCTGTGTTTGGAAACAGCGCAAAAGTTTCGGCAAGAATATACTTTCAAGAGTATGATAGTCATTGTTAGCAAAATAATCGAAAATCAACTGAAGCATTCTTTCAAAAATTCGTTCAAACTCGAAGTGCTCAAAGGACACTTTATTCTTGCAGTAGGAATTGGTTCATAGTTTTTAGACAACCAGCTGTAAGTTCAGGCAATAGATGGTCGTGATCTATTCAGAAGAGGAAACTTCATAGTTAGGGTGACACCAATCGACAAATCAAAAATACAGCATGCAGAAAATTCTCAGCTACGGGACTTACACTTGCCTCAAACTACCCAAACCTCTGATTGCTTTTGGTTTATTATTTTCAATAATGAACCTTTGGAATCGACCAAGAAAAAAAAAATTTAACACCCCCTCAAAATTTGATGGTTTACGTTTCAAGGTACGTAGAATCCAAAAATCGAATAAAAATTTGGCCGTCCGTCCGCCGTACGCCGTACGCGGCACTTTTGCCACTTAGCATTGACCGATTTTGATGAAATTTGGTATGTAGGCTCTATTTGGGGTCTAGTTGTGCCCCGAAGCTTTTGGTTGAGGTAGGTCACTTCTAAGGGTTCCAAAATCAATTTTGAACTTTTGAAAACGCCCTAACTCAAAAAATTTCGATATAAAGGTATTGTTTTTCCTTCAATTTAAGATTCTATAGAGTTTTTAGAATTTTTTGAGACCACGCGGAGCTTTGTAGGATAAACCGTTCGCTTCCTACGAAAATTTAAGTGTTTATTTTGAAATATATATATATAAATCAAAACACGAGTGTGAATCGCAAAAGAGGCCTAATCTCCGTTCAAATTAGAGCTGATCGAAATGTAATCGATAATTGGTGATTTTGATTTTTTTAAATTTTTTTTTTCATATTGGATGGTTGGTGATTTTGTAGACGAGTGATCTATATAGAAAAATAATAAACCATTGTGTAATAATTTGCAACGTTTTTTGTTTACATTCTAGCAGATTGGTGCTCAGAGCAACTCCAAGAGTGGTGCATATTCTGGAGTGGGAAGTTCATTTTTTTTCCTTCTGATATCCTTACAGGTTCCCTAGACAACTCCATCCATTACTGTTTCGGATCTATTCTTGAAAGAGTTTTCCTGATCCCATCTTCATGTCGGAGAATAATAAATTTCGTTCCCCATGTACGAGTTGTAGTACAGGAATGGTAATAGAGTAAGAAAGTTTACTGTACAATCGTGTTCTTAAGAAGATAAAACACGTATCTTTCATGAGTTTCCGTCCAGGAACTTTCCAGTGAAGTAACGAGGTTTTCTTTTCAACCCCTCTTCGAATAAACTCCGAAAGACTACAAGGTTTTTCTCTAAAACGCTGAAATGGGATTCGCCAATGGAAGGAGCGAGGAGATTAGGAGGCCACGAAAGCCGCCGAGGATTTTCCTAGATATGCAAGTTTGGGGAGGTTTAAGAAGGAGGAAGGTAAAGAGAAACGGGAAGATGTTTTGGGGATAACGACTGCAGAACCCTCTTCAAGGATGTAGAACGCCTGAACGGTGCAAAGTGGTTCGAAAATGGAAATTTTTGGATAAAAATGTTTCCTTCTTCAAATTTTCATAGGAATTACTGCGTTATTTCTAAATATTTCGCATGATTATTCACTTAAAGAATTTTGTTTTTAAAGAATCTTCACTTAAAAGAATTTTAATATTCACTTAAAAGAATCTTCACTTAAAGAATTTCGTTTTTAAAAATTCCTTTCCCTTGCGTATTTAAGATCTACTAATGTCTTGAAAAACTATTGTCAAAATAGGCTTCCGTACATTGGGCTTTCGTTGGTAAATCGGGGAAAAGCTAGACCCCAAATGGAGCCCATATACCAAATTTCATCAAAATCGACCCATGGTAACTAAGAAAAGAGCCGCGTACGGCAAACGGACGGAAAAATTGTAATTCGATTTTCGGATTCAACGTACCTTGAAACGTAAAACAACAAATTTTGGGGGGATTAAAAAAAATTTTCTTGGTGGATTCCAAAGGTTCATTAGTGGAAATAATAAACCAAAAGTAGGTTTTGAAGTGTTATAGAACACCACAGTGCAGGTGCAGTTCGGCTGCACTCCTTGAAATTGCTCTGAAAGGGGGTTCGGGCGGAGAGCTCTCAAGCGTTCAACTTATTCCTGAGATCACCACAGAAATTCTCTCATCAGTAGTTCACGAGTGGTAGAAGCAAACCCCAGCAATTAAGGAATAAGGCTGCACCATCCTCTTGTAATGGACCACGAGCTACTGTGGAGTTAGGGAATGAAAAATATACGTACTGACCTCATGGGAATCGAGAAAAGAGAAACGAAACCCAGAAAAATCTGACCACAAATAAACCCTCCAGTATCCTCTTCAAGGATATTCAACTTCTTTCAATTTCCTCAGGAATTACTAATTAGGTTTTCGTTAACTCGTCAACGTGGAGGCTGACAAATTTTTGCCAAACTATACTTCCTTACATTCAATAATTTATTATGGACATTCGTTAGTGTAAAAATGAGTAATAGATGTTTAGAACAAATAGAAATCCGAAAATCGAGCTGTTTGAGCTCTTCAAATTTGCTTTTCAATATAATATAACATTATAGTTCCAATCTAATTCTCTAATCATGTTTGTTTACCTCCTACTAACCTGTTTGTTATGATTGCGTGTCGGTGAGTGAAGGAAACGACCTTCTCGCTGCGCCTGCTGAGTTTTCTTTAGTGCCTACTCAACGGAGAGATGGTCGTTAGCCCTAGACTTTATGCACTGTCGCCCCGGTGTCTTTCGACCTACCGCTAGGTAGAGTGTGTGGAGATCGGCTCGCCTGTAGTCTCCGGCGTCGGTTAAGAAAGACCGTTAATCAATGGGACATCTACCTAATGAACCTAGTTGAGGCGAGTAGAGCTTCGGCCATTACACATGTGAACACCTCTAGCGCATGTCCCGTTCCACAGACATACTTTGTGGGTGGTGTGCCACTCTAAATTTAAACTCCAGCTAAATTATATTTAATTTTCAAGCCGATTATTCTCCTTTTTAATTTTTGTTAGTTACGAAAAAAAATTAGTGTCTATTTTGGAGGTGTGTGTGCTGCTAGGGTGTCTCTAGTTATGTTGGAACTGGCAACTTTGGGTCGGCATGGAAGAAGTTTGCAAGCATCCATGGCCTGCTGCCATTTTAAGACAAGTTCTACTTCATCACTATCAGAGACAACTACTCTTTTTTGTTTGTTTGTGCTGCTTCATGTTTAGAACTTATCCAAAAACAGCCTTGTGTGAGTGCTGTGTCAGTGAATAGGGAAGACTCCGCCAAAGAAAGGACATCGACCTACACCTAAAATAAAGGACCTGAAAACAGATCCCTTATAGTTATATGCCTAGGAGCTCTAGGACACACTACACATAGTGAAGCCAGTAACAAGCTATCTATCTCTTGTCTTACCAACTATTATAGAGTTTCCTGTGCAGCTTATACACCCAGTACCCAATTTTCCTTGGTGGTGAACATTTTTAACATATTCATTCCCCCAAACTCAAGTGTGCTTTGGGAGTCAGTTACAGCATGTAGGTAGGTAACCTGAAAGTCACTAAACTTCTGGTTGTCAACACGAGCAGTAAGTACTCAGCAATAACGGAATGAGGCTATACGATCAACTTGTCGTGGATCACAAGCTACCGTAGTGTAAGGGAATGAAAGAACAGACATACTACTGAGAAGAGACAATTATGAGGCACCTAATCGGTAAACAACAGAAATCTAAAAGTAAATATACAATCAAGAGAAACTCTTAATTCGCATTTGATTTCATACAAGTAAGTTATCGTTTCACGAAGATCAAATCATTTCACTAACTGAGACGTTTGGCAGCTCTCAACTTTTTTTTCCTTCTAACTCAATAAGATCGCTAAGTGGATTAGAAAGGGAACCCGCTCGGTTCGCAATGGAGTTGAACATTTCGGAAGTTGGGAGGAAGAGAGCCGAAACTGATAAGCAACTTTGATAGGCTCGAAGCTTAACTTAATCGTCGCCAAGATGCGCCCGCTAGATAATCCATTGTTTAAACGGCGATACAAACTCAATTTAATATCAGAGTTAAAAAAGGAAAGAGGGGACTACCTGCCTTCGATTTCCATTCTCATTCCCGAAGCCTATAGAGAAGAAACAATAGTTGATTTTTTCTGTGAGGTCCCGTAAGGAAGAAAGAAGGGATCCTTTCGTTTTATAATATAAACATTGACTTTGGAAATTAGATTTTCACGGTTATGGACAGTGACCGAGTGATGGCTGTGAATACTGAAGTAGGGGTCGGGGAATGTAGTTGAATCCTTTCCCTTGATTGATTCTCTCCAGTAGGCACGCATTTCATTCAATTTCAGGAGCATAATAATGGAGGGGTTAAAAATTGTACAATAACATGGAAACGACAAAAAAGTCTCAATTTCCGAAAAATATCTTTGATACAGTCACAAATATACAGGAGTGAGGGACAGAAACTAGTCCAAAAGCTGAAATTTGTGCGTTGGATCTCCCAATATCAATATTTTCAATCATGCTGTCTAATTTATTTTCTTTAAGATGTACAGGTTGTCTCACAAGTCCCCCCCCCCTTCCTGCGGAAATCGTCCAGAGAGCGGTAAATTTTTTCTTTTTTTAAATCTTCATGATTTTTTCCAAGGATTTAAAATATGACCGCAGTGCGCAACGCACACCAACTTCGTTTTTTCAAATGAGACCACTATTTTCATTGCAAATTGGGATTCTACGAAAAATTTCATGAATTTTAGAATCCTTAACCGATTTTTATGGTATACGGCGGCCGAAAATTAGGTTGTTTTCGATGGAAAATCGCTCTTTTCCATCCTTCAGTACCATACGTCACGATCTGCTTCAATTTTGGTTTATTATTTTCAATAATGAACCTTTGGAATCGACCAAGAAAAAAAAAATTTTAAACACCCCTCAAAACTTGATGGTTTACGTTTGCAGTAAGCGGCACTTTTGCCACTTAGCATTGACCGATTTTGATGAAATTTGGTATGTAGGCTCCATTTGGGGTCTAGTTGTGCCCCAAAGATTTTGGTTGATGTAGGTTACTTCTAAGAGTTCAAAAATAAACTTTGAAAACGCCCTAACTCAAAAAATTTTGATATAAAGGTATTGTTTTTCCTTCAATTTAAGATTCTAAAGAATGTTTAGAATTTTTTGAGACCACGCGGAGCCCTGTAGGACAAACCGTTCGCTCCCTACGAGAATTTAAGGGTTGGACGTACGATAAATCAGAAACACGAGTGTGAATCGCAAAAGAGGCCTAATCTCCGTTCAAATTAAAGATGACCGAAATGCGATCGATGTTTTTCTTCATGTTGGATGGTATGTGGCTTTGTAGGCGAGTGATCTGTATCGAAAAATAATAAACCGTTGTGTAATGATTTGCAGCGTTTTTGGAATAACTCACAGTTCTCCCTCCTCAGGGAGATGGGGTTCCGGGTATCGTCCTTCTAAAATTACCTTTACGCGGAAATCAAGCATGTAGAAATGTAGGTATTTTAATGCTGTTCGAGGATTCGTTAAAACCGTCCATATTACGCGTTTTCTTGCTATTGCTTCCGAGTCCACCAAGGTAACGGAAGCTTTGTTTTCACTTTTCAAGGATGAAAAAAGAAGTTCTCCAAAATCAAAATTTTCACTCGCGTTTTGCGATTTAGACCTTTCTGAACAATTTTGGTTCCGTGTCTGTCTGCCTGTGTGTCTGTCATGAAATCCTTGTAACGGGCATAAATATACGAAGTTAACGTTCGATTTCTACGAAATTTTCAGGGATTGTGCGGGTTAGTGTTTAGACGGTCCCCTACGAAAATTATTATCCCCGGACTGATAGAAGCGACTGCGCATGCGCAAACGTGAATTCCTTGTAACGGCCATAACCTCTACATTTTCCATTAAATTTCAATGAAATTTTCAGGGATGTTCAGATTAGCGAGTAGATGGTCCTCTATGAGTGAAAGGTACTTAAAGATTGGTGTTTCATTTTTAGGGATTACGCGGATTAGGTTGTAGATGGTCCCCAATGAAAATCAAGGCCTTAAAATTTACAGAAGCCTCTGCGCATGCGCTAAAATGCGCAATCCAGCGTAAAATCCTTGTAATAGCCATAACAATTACATTTTTCATCCGAATTTGATGAAATTTTCTAGGATTGTTCAGATTGGCGTGTAGATGGTCCCCTATGAGAGTGGTGAAAGGTACTTGAAGATTGGTGTTTTGAGATTAACTACTATGCATCGGATCTATGGTACAATCGGGTTATAGATACGAGGAAGCTATGTGCCACACCCACTTGGCAGACTTTTTTTTCATTGTTGAGATTTTCGCCAAAATTTCAGGTCACAGCGATGTCATCCCCATGAAATTTTTCGGATTTTCAAGAACTTTCCGAGGCAACTGATTACTCAGACTTACTACAGAACAATTTTGTGGTAAACATTTATGAAAACCCAAATTCCAACATTTTGGTGTAAATATAAAAAATGGTTATTCCTTATTTTCGTAAAAGTGCTGGTTTGAGGGAATTTTGGATGATTATAAATGTCTGTTTTCGTTATGGTGCTAGTAAGTGCTAGTAAGGTGCTAATAAGTAAGTGCTAGTAAGTAAGTGCTAGTAAGGAGAATTGTTGGGAAAATAATAAAAAATTATGAGGGGGATATTTTGTGAAAGTGTTTCAGACTTCCATGGAGCAAGTATCTGGTCAATATATGAATGATACAGATCTTTCATGTGAATATTAATAAAATTTTAGTTATAGTCACTCCTATTATTTGATCCCTTTGTCAGAAATTAAAAGCCCTTTTTTTCTGTACCTCTTATACTTCAATTTAAAGTCAATCATTAGATTTCCCGTAGTCCTTCGGGATCTGAGAGCCAGTGACTTTTTCTGGGTTGCACTGGAATTGCACTGGAGGCTTCCAGAATTATGCTAAGGTCAAAACACACCAGGGTGGGACTCAGTCCCGCCCGCGGGTAGAATTATTCCAGCGGAGGCCGCATGTAGTTAAGGGTTAACCAAAAGCATCGAGGCACAACTAAACACCAACTGGAGCTCATATACCAAATCTAATCAAAATCGGTCCATGACAACAAAGGAAAATGCCGCGTACGGCGTACGCACCTTGATACGTAAACCAACAAATTTTGAGGAGGGTTTACAATTTTTTCTTGGTAGATTCCAAAGGTTAATTATTGTAGATAATAAACCAAAATTGTTCAGGAAGGTCCTAAATGTAAAACGCTAGGAAGTGGAAAATTTATTTTGGAAAATTTTTTTTAACCTTGAAAAGTAAAAACAATGTTTCTCAACCTCTCAAACACGATTTTGTCAACTACCTTTGAAATGAAAAACTTTGAAGCTGATTTCTCGAATTCGGAAAATGTTGACTTGTTACCTGTAATCCGGGTGCTATGTCACTCTTATCGCATTGATGTTACCGTTGAAAACAACTTCGGTATTCATCCTCATCAAGTCTGCAATCTCACGTCAAAAATGAATAAAATATGCGGCCGATATCTGAATCGCAGTCTCAGGTAGGCTCCACCTCGGAGAAAAGGAAATCTCAAGAACCCACCATTTCTTCTCACTCAGGTCTGTAACAATGTTTCATTCAATTGCCTTCCCCCTCTCTCTAATGTATTTTAGATGAAGATAGGTGCATCTTCCTCTGCCAGCACCTTCGTCTTAATTCGAACTCGATTTAAGAGGTAGAACATCGCGCGGTGGAGTGAACGATGTTTCATGCATTTTGAATATCCGCTCCGGATAATTTACTGGTGGTCCAAATTTATTATTGCGACCATGATGAACGAGGAGGTCGATGGCTGTTTCTCATCGCACACTCTTGAATTTGGCATAGTCAGACGTGCATTGCAGAGTGGGGTCTCAGGGGACGGTGTCCCTGTTTAAAAGGTTAACCCAAATTAGATTATGATTTATAGCACCCACTGTTTTGCATAAAAATCTTTAAAGAATTATTCCGTTCAAGACAATGGGTAATTTCCTAGAGTTATGATTTTTCGTTGGAGCGAGAAAAAAAAAAATCAGAAAATAACATTGATAAACAATCATTATTTTGGTTACTGTTTTGAACTGTGGCCTGCCGTTCCAAAATCCTATAGATCCTATCTTCTGGATTTTATAGGACAGCAAAAAACCTAAAAATTTAAAATTGTAGCTCTTTACATTTTTTATCGCAAAACCAATGAACATCACTTGGTAGGTAGTAATGTCAGGCATTATGTACTGCTAGGTTAATAATACTCTGAGATAATCATATTTTAATGTTGGATCTATCGGGTTTTGACGTGGCGATTCCGCAAAGTTTGCAAAATAATTACTGAATAATTACTGAAATTACTGAATAATTACTGAATAATTATTTTTCCCCGCTTATCACTATTATTTCCAAATAAATTGTTTCTGTTAAATAATTCACACTAGTAGCTACTTGGTAAGTACCCTGTAAACCATTAAAACTTAGTTTTTAAAGCAAACATTTTGAAAATAAGAAGAAGTATTGCGGACTTTCAAGTTACAAAAAATACTTTAGGACAACGATTCCTTGTACATAAACTTTGTTCAAAACACTGAAAAACTGAAGATGGAGGCTGAAATATTGGTTACGCTTGCAATTTTCTGCCAAGCGGCAAATCACCGAAACATGGATCTATTGGATTTTGGCGTGGCAACCGAACTTTGTGGCCATTTTTCTCAGAGATCTAACGGGTTTTGACTCGCATCCAACTAAACACAGATAGATGGCCGCAAGGACTGGTGATTTCCGCGAAAAAAAATACTAATTTTGGAAAATATTGGATCTATCGGTTTTTGAACGGCAGGCCTCAACTGTAAATTTATCAAAATGGAATTTTGTTACCTTCTATAAGTGGTTCTTGTGAGTTATGCCAGTCAAGTAGATTATTGGGAGAGGGCGTTGTGATAATTCTTAGTTTTCGAGTCTTTCGAGTCTACCAAGGCAAAGGAAGCATTGTTTTCAATTTTCAAGGTTGGAAAAAAAAATTCTCCAAAATCGAAATTTTTACTAGCGTTTTACGTTTTAGGCCTTCCTGAACAATTTTGATTCCGTATCTGTCTGTCTGTCATGGAATCCTTTTAACGGGCAAAACTATAGGAAGTTATTGTCCAACTTCGATGAAATTTTCAGGGATTCTACGGATTGGGATGCAGACGGTCCTCCATGAAAATTGGATAGCACTGACTAGGACTGATAGAAGCCACTGCGCATGCGCAAACATGAATTCGTTGTAACAGCCATAACTTCTACATTTTCCATCCTATTTCGATGAAATTTTCAGGGATAGTGTCAGTTGCGTCTCCTATGAAAGTAGTGTAACGTACATATAGATTGGCTACAATGCATCGGGTCATCTGTACAATCGGGTTATGGATACAAGGAAGCTATGATCAACTAACAGACTCTTAAATGTTGTCTGAGACAGGCTTCCTTGAAAATTTTCAGCTGTAGAGGGCTACAAGCAACAAACTAAGCTTACGAATCCAAAAATCGAATAAAAAATTGGCCGTCCGCCTTATGCGGCACCTTCCTTAGTTCCCATGGACCGCTTTTGATGGAATTTGGTATATGGGCTCCAATTGGGGTCTAAAGGGGTATAAAGGTATTGTTTTTCCATCAATTTTAGATAGCATTGAATTTTTAGAATTTTTAGAGACCACGCGGAGCCTTGTAGGACAAACCGTTCGATCGAACTTAAGGGTTGGACTTACGATAAATCAGAAACATGAGTGTGAATCGCAAAAGAGGCCTAATCTCCGTTCAAATTTTAGCTGACCGAAATGCGATCGATGTTTATCTTCATGTTGGTTTGTGGTAATAATTGCAAAGCCGAGTTCTTTGCAGACGAGTGATCTATATCGGAAAATAATCAACCTTTGTGTAATAATTTGCAGCATTTACATCCGAACTCGGCAGTCTCAGAAAGATTCTCTGTAAAACGTCAACTTCGAGGCCAACAGAAACGAATTTAGCATAGTAGCAATTGATATTGCTAGCGTACTTAACGCTTTCAGCACTGATAAGATGAAAACATGTGGGAATATGAACGCAAACAGTGTCATGACGAAAATGTTGAATGAGTCATTATGAATAGAATTATGAATAGAAATACGGTAAAAGTTGTATAATATACAATTATTGTATAATATACAAATTATTTATATTATAAATAATTCTAATTTATTGTGAAAAATAGGAAGGTTCCGAAGCAAAATGAAAATGAAAATGGCCAATTTTACTTGGTGAAGGACACGTCACTACCTTGATCATCTGTCATTTGGTGACCAAATTTTGACCAAATTTTGGTCACAAATAAAACTTTTCCTGAAAAGAAGTCTCATAATTCTCAAAATGTATCGCCACGTAAAATCGATCAACTGACTTGGTCATGTTCACCTGCAACTAGGTACTTCTAGAAAACCGTCTCAAATGACATTTGGTCATTGAGAGCTCCTCAAGCCTTTCAGGTAAAAATTGTTTTTCGCTTTTTCCCGCAAATATATCCGAAAACTCCCGAACTTTTGATTTTGGTCAATGGATGGGCTCATTTCCGACCAGACTAACGAAAAAATTGGAAAAATGAAATTGAAATGAAAATGAATTGGAAATGAATTGGACCAGTTTTACCTTCTAGCAGACGATTAGAGAACAGTTTCAAATCCACGTCAAAATATTCCGTTCGTGAAATTTGTATTCTTTCTGATTGTCTCTTATATTCGTAAAAATAACCCTGAACAACTGTAAAAACAACACTAAATTGTGAAACATTGAAAAAAAAATTACAAGTAGGCCCCACAAATAATTTTTTCCCTATAATTTCCACAGAGTTTTTTCGGCTCCGACCTGAAGTCGGGAAAGTGATCCGTCCACCGGAAAAACCCCCAAGATCTGGTTAATCCTGTGGAATGGAGGAGCTCGGCGTGTCTCACGTTACTCGGCGTGACAGACGGTGTCAGACAGGCGCCCGACTGATGAGGGTCGCAGATCGCGACAATCGATCGTCTCTTATATCACAATCAACGTCACTCTCCTACGAAACGACTCAATCGGAGGCTTAAAAAAATCCGGAGCGTGCAAATCGACACCGTTCATCACGTTGACTGATGCAGTATACATAATTTTGAACTTAAAGTCGAATTTCAAAATTAATAAGTCTCCCGACAAGACACTTTTACTTCAATGCAACCTTATTCGTTTACTTGGATTTGAATTCCATGACAGAAAAACGATGCAAATTATGACACAAAGGTTTATTATTTTTCTATATTGATCACTCGTCTGCAAAGAACTCGGCTTTGCCATTGTCACCACCTACCAACCATAGATACAACCACGTCCCTTCATCGATCGCATTTTGAGTTCTGCGTGGTCTCTAAAAATTTTAAAAATCCAATACCATCTCAAATTGATGGAAAAACAATACCTTTATATCAGAATTTTTTGAGTTAGGGCGTTTTCAAAATGTTAACCCTTATTTTTCTATCCTTAAAAGTGACCGACATTAACCAAAAGCTTCGATAATCAACTAGACCCTAACTGGGACCCATATACCAAATTTCATCAAAATCGGTCCATGGGAACTAAGGAAAGTGCCGCGTAAGGCGGACGGACAGCAAAATTTGTATTCGATTTTTGGATTATTCTATTTCTATTATTCTATTATTCCTTGAAACGTAAACCAAAAAAACTTGAGAAGAGGTTAACACTTTTTTCTTGGTCGATTTCAAAGGTTAAAAAGGCGAACTAGGTCTTCAGACCCGCACGTCTGATCAGTCGTACAGGTTTTGCCTACCCCTAATCTCGAGCCTTCAAGCGACACTTGCTACGGTGCGAGGCTCTACGATACTTTCCTCACCTTGTTACAGTTCTGTGGAACTATTCCGCGAGGACACTCCCCTGGATGGAAGAGAGGAGGCCAATCAGTCACCTTGCAGACCTCGATCTAGTGTCTCCTCCACATTATTAATATTTTGCGGTTTTCCTTTGACACCCAAAATCCATTCTCATTTCGTTTCGGACCGATAAACGATTAAAGAATCAATTTATATAAACCACACTTCGATTTTTTATTGAACTATTCCCACTTCATATCAATACATTTTAGTTTATTAATAACTTTAAATTATATTTTAAATCATTGGGTAGAAATACGAGCTGGTTATTTCATCAGAATATTTTGAACTCTATTTCAATCTGAAAAATGCACCAAATTTTTTCACAGTGGTTTATTGCTTTTCTGTATAGATCACCAGTTCGCATAGAACTCAGATTTCCCATTAATACTACCTACCTACAAGTAATAATATCGCTATTCCAGAGCTGTGGATGCCTTCATTACGAAAGAAAGCCCAATGACATGAAACTCTATTCGAATAAACGATTCAATTTGAACCGGCTAACTTTCTTAGAAGAATTTAATCAATATTTTTTTCATTTAATAATCAAACGGATATAAGGCCTATTTCCATCAGTGTACAATCTTTTGAGATTCACACTCGTGTTTCTGATTTAAGTACAGCCCTTAAATCTTCATGGAGAGCGAACGGTTTGCTCTATGCTGTCCTCTGGGTGGCCTCATTCGACTCAATTCAATTCTGTTTTAAATCCGTGAAAAAACAATATCAATATATTGAGAGTTGTCTCGATCGATATTTGTCCATCTGGAAAACTGTGACCATTATCGTTATAATAATCATTCACATTGGGAAATTCATCAGTGGCGGTTACTCAATCATGCATCAGTTGAATCTACAACAATAAAAAACTTTTACTCCGACTCTAAAAGCCCATGTAATTCTGCGCGAGGAAATGATACTGCCCGTCCAACTTGGTAAACATTTTTTTTCTTTTGTGATTGATGTGACCACATTTGTGCAAAATGTCAAAATATGATTGAAAACGGTTTAATTGGCGATTTTGAGTCGATTAAAAAACTACATATTGCATAATTCCCTTCACATTGAGGTACACTAATTTACAATGAGTGAAACATGAAGTAAATTCACCCGTTCCTTTACTCGCTCGGTGAAAAATGCGAAGTAGGTCTTTCACCTCCAAGAATTAGTAACTCCGCAGTGGGTAGAGCTCAGAGAACCGGATAATTGGAAAGGTCATTTGAGGGACGTTAAGCTTCTTATTAAACTTTTAAAGCTTTTTTTTGCACTCTTTCGAAGCCATTACGCTGTCGTTGAGGGCTTCGAATATTTTTTCCCCTTCTTTTTGGATCACGTCGGATCATTTCGATGAAGTTGAAAAATGGGTGGTAAAGTCAGTGAGAAGATGTCAATTTAAGATTGTGGTTTGAATTACAACTAGTTTGGACCACTCAACAATTCAACCACTCAATTTAAACTCTGTATTTAATTATGCTGTTTCTGATCATTTGATTGATGACTAGACCAGTACTCTAAATATTAGGAAATCACTTTTTAGACGTTCCTCGACAGTTGTGGAAGCTTCTTTGTGAGTGGAATTTTGAAGATCCCCTAAGAATTTCATTGTGATTGAATAACTGGCCTGAATACCCACTCCTGATACGCCAGAGCGGAATTTAATCAATATCATAATTTCAACACACATGCGCCAGAAAACGTTGGCAAACATCCAGAGCACCAGACATCTAGAAATCAATAATGAAACTCGAGAAAATTTTATTTCCGAACTGAAGAGCCATCGAGACACAGACTACTCTTTATGGAAGGCTACCAAGTATCTTAAACGGCCTATTTCTCAATCGGTGCCAATGACAAATGGGCAAGATCTAATCAAGACAAAGCAAACGTATTCGCGGAACACCTTTATTTATTATGCAATACTCCTAACCCGGCAACGACTGAAGAATTTCTACTTCAGGACACGCCTTCAGTTGATATTCCTCCAGTTACAATTACGGAAGTGACCAAATAAATCAACAGGGAAATCAACCTAAAAAAGCGCGAGGCTACGATCTTTTCACAGGTGAAATCTTAAGAAACTTGCCACGTAAAGTTATCGCCAAAATGACCATGATCATCAATACCGTTTTTAAACTTCCCTCAACTGTGGAAGGTGGCTGAAGATGATATATTATGATACCAAAACCCGGAAAGCCACCAGAGCAACCAAGTTCATACAGGGGAAATCTCACTGCATCCACTATTATCTAAGTTGTTTGAAAAGTTGATCCATAAAAGATTGATACAAATTATTGAAGAGAGAAAACTATTTCCAATACATCAGTTTGGCTTTCTACAAAAGCATTCAACCATTGATCAAGTTCATCGAATTACACATCATTGAAGAAGTACTCAAGAGAAAGAAAGTCTGCTCCGCCATATTCCTCGACGTCACTCAAGCTTTTGACAAAGTATGGCACGAAGGTCTCAACTTCAAGTTCCGTAAAATGATACCTGTAAAATACGCCGGATTACTCCAGTTTTTTACGAACCGCTATTTCAGAATAAAATATGATGATGCTTTCTCAGATTAAAAGTTGATAAATTGCAGGTGTTCCACAAGGCAGCGTCCTTGGACCTCTTCTTTATGTCCTTTACTCTCGCGATCTACCAGAAATTGAGGGAAATACAACGGCCACGTTTGCAGATGATACAGCGGTGCTGGCAATTGGAGAAAGTAACAAGGAATCTGTCACGAAGTAAAATCGCTCAATCTCCCGCATTCAGCAATGGACGGATAAGTGAAGAATAAAAAAGAATAGAATACGTACCAGCTTTTCTCGATGGCAAAGTAGTTCCCTAATAATGAGGCCAAGTACCTTGGTATGACGCTAGATGACTGGCTCCTGTGGAAACCCCACGTCAAGAAGAAGAAGGAAGAACTTGTACTAAAACTCCGAAAAACATACTGCCTTAAGTGTAGTCGCTCAAGACTGTCTATCCAGTAAAAGCTTACTCTGTACAATCAAGTCCTAACGCCAGTCTGGACTTACGGAGCGCAGCTTTGGGGCCGTACTGCTCAATCGAATCGAGAAATCATCCAAAGATTTCTAAATACTGTGACGAGAAATGTTGTCAACGCGCCATGGTATTTTCGAAATGAGCGTCTCCACCATGAGCTCCAAATCGAAACTGTTAACGATGACATCAAACGACAAGCCGTGCGTCATCTTCATCGCCTAACATTTCATGTCAACGAGGAAGCTGTCCGTCTGCTTGACACAAGTGAAATCACCAGAAGACTTAAACGTACAAAACCTCTCGACATTGTTTGGAGATGAGACAATGTGGATGTGGAAGAGCTTAGTGAAAGAGTCAAAGTAAACAAAACTCAGTGAAGTACCTGGTTTTGAAGTATCTTATCCTAATTTCAAAATGAGATTGATAATAAGTTACCTATTACTTGGTACGATAAAATTTTCAAAAAAAAAAAAATCTATAGGTACACATTTTCAATTTATTCCGCTGAAATTCGAAGAGATTGTTCCAATTGGGTCCAATATGGTTGTCGGTTGATTTAATTTATTTCAGATTAATTGTAGGCATCGTACATGCGTACACGGAAATTCTTCAAATCCAAATTTTCTTTCCGTATACTTCGCTTCATATTCACGTTTTGATGATAAATTAGGTGCCATTATATTGAGGATACGAGGGAACTATGCGCCACACCCACTCGGTAGTCTTTTTCATCACAGGGAAGTTTGAAAAGTGTCTTGTTCTACACCCTACGTGGTGTCGCTCCTTTTATTTCGCGGGTTGCCCACGTGAAGACGACATTAATGCAAGAGTTGTAGCGACCATCCGTCATGATGAACAATATGGTCAGCTTAGGAAAATGGGCCACTCTGCTGCATCTCCGCAACCAACACTCTGAAGAATCCTCTTTTTTTCCCCGGAAGGAAAAACTTTTCACCCCCTCCCTTCAACCCAATGTAATACGATCGTGGTTGAAGTAGACTACGTGCTCCGCATGGCATAAAGCCGTGGTTTACACATATAAGAGAGGGGCTATAGCCTCTCCCAATTGACCGAGTGCTAAAGGGCTAAAGATACAATTGCCTGGGATTGCTTTTTCGAGAAACAACCGAAAGCCTATTCTCGTTTACCAGTTTTCTACAGCACGAGCCCTTTTAGACTTCTGATGGAACATGGAGGTCTATCAAGAATACTTGACCGCTGAAGAAGGTGAACACCCCAGCAACGGGGCCCAACTGATGCTATTCCTATAGACCCAAAATTACTCCACGTTTACAAACTCCATTTCTTCCTACTAGTGTTGTACTCAGTTAAGGACTGGACCTATGGATTCCCAAAAGGATGAGCGTTATAAGAACTGTAAAGGGGGGTCAGCGTACATAGTGAGTTTAGAAAGGAAGGAGGATGATATTTTTAAGTGGTCTTTTCAGGACAATAAATATATCATTTAGGGAAAAAACTAAACTTTCCGAATTTGAGGATACAAATAGAAAGAGCATGAAGTTTCCTTTTAGATCATTAAGCAATAAAAAGACTCTTCATAAAGAGGCTGTCAATTTTTCTCTAAGAGGGAAAAACAATGGATTATGGATAAGTCCATTGTTGTAGGTGTAATTGGAAATTAAAATGATGAAAAAGCATCTCTTCTGATAATATGTACCTACCTATTTACTTTTTCTATGAATAAATAGCTTTTTTTTCTAAAACTCGCAAGCCCGACCCCCGGATGGTTACTGCTAAGAGCCTTCGGCTAAAATTCAAGAAACATGGAACATGCTTTATAGCAGTGTTTTACTTGTTTGCTGTTCCCTTTTACTAGGAATTTGTTGTGTGTTGTATTAATTCAGCTCTTTATGGGCCTGCTTTCCAAATTGCTCGTCATTTCATTCACCTCTTGATGTCCCAAAGGTATTGTTATTATTAAGATGTCGAAAACATCGAGAACGTCGAAGAACACATCGCATCTAAAAGCCTAGGTTACAAGATCTTTTGATTACATTCGTAAAAACGCTGCAAATCATTGCTCAAAGGTTTATTATTTTCTGTATAGATCACCCTTCTGTATAGATCACTGGTTCTCCATCAATAGCACCTACCACCATCTGTATTCTCCCTTCCCTCTCAAATGTGAGCTTCCTGCGTTCAATAGGATTGAAAATAGCTTCGGAGCTCACTCAGCTGATCAGTGATCTGAAGAGTGAAGAAGATCTCCTCGAATGCTGGGGACGCCTGGAAGAGCACTTCCATTCAATAGGATTGAAAATGGCTTTAGAGCTCACTCAGCTGATCAGTGATCTGAGGAGTGAAGAAGATCTCCTCGAATGCTGGAGACGCCTGGAAGAGCACTTCCATTCAATAGGATTGAAAATGGCTTCGGAGCTCACTCAGCTGATCAGTGATCTGAAGAGTGAAGAAGCCTTTGAGCAATGATTTGCAGCGTTTTTTACCCACCAACATTTTTTTTACCTACCAGCTAGGTACTACCTACCACACCATACTGGCTTCACACCTTCACAATCAAGTTTATTAGAAAGAACTAAACGCTTCACACTCGATTGGAAAAACGCTGCAAATCATTGCTCAAAGGTTTATTATTTTCTGTATAGATCACCCTTCTGTATAGATCACTGGTTCTCCATCAATAGCACCTACCACCATCTGTATTCTCCATTGACCCGCCCTCTCAAATTTCAGCTTCCTGCGTTCAACAGAAGAGAAAATGGCCTTGGAGCTCACTCAGCTGATCAGTGACCACTCATGCGCCTTCAGCATTCTCCATTGACCCGCCCTCTCAAATTTCAGGTTCCTGCGTTCAACAGGAGAGGAAATGGCCTTGGAGCTAACTCAGCTGATCAGTTACCACTCAGGCGCCTTCAGCATTCTCCTTTGACCCTGCCTCTAAAATTTCAGCTTCCTGCGTTCAACAGGAGAGGAAATGGCCTTGGAGCTCACTCAACTGATCAGTGACCACTCAGGCGCCTTCAGCATTCTCCATTGACCCGCCCTCTCAAATTTCAGGTTCCTGCGTCCAACAGGAGAGGGAATGGCCTTGGAGCTCACTCAGCTGATCAGTTACCACTCAGGCGCCTTCAGCAATCTCCATTGACCCTGCCTCTCAAATTTCAGGTTCCTGCGTTCAACAGGAGAGAAAATGGCCTTGGAGCTCACTCAGCTGATCAGTGACCACTCAGGCACCTTCAGCAATCTCCATTGACCCGCCCTCTAAAATTTCAGCTTCCTGCGTTCAACAGGAGAGGAAATGGCCTTGGAGCTCACTCAGCTGATCAGTGACCACTCAGGCGCCTTCAGCATTCTCAATTGACCCGCCCTCTCAAATTTCAGGTTCCTGCGTTCAACAGGAGAGGAAATGGCCTTGGAGCTCACTCAGCTGATCAGTGACCACTCAGGCGCCTTCAGCATTCTCCATTGACTTTTGATTATGGAAATTTGATTACTGGTTACGCAGAAGGCAAAACTGTATACAAATCGAAGAAATGAACAGCGATCGCATTTTAGTCAGAAAAAATTTCAACGGAGATTAGACCTCTTTTGCGATTCACACTCATGATTCTGTTTTATCGAAGGAAAACCTTCAAGTACTCGTAGGGACTGAACGGTTTGCCCTACAGAGCTCCGGGTGGTCTCAAAAATTTTTTTAAATTCAGTACTATTTAAAATTAGTGAAAAAACGATACCTTTATTTCGAGAGTTTTCGAGTTAGGGCACTCTTGAAAATTTCAACCCTTAATTTTCACCCCTTAGAAGTGACCTTCATCAACCAAAAGCTTCGCGGCACAACTAGACCCCAAATGGAGCCCATATACCAAATTTCATCGAAATCGGTCCATGGTAACTAAGAAAAGTGCCGCGTACGGCGTACGGCGTACGGCGTACGGCGTACGGTGTACGGCGTACGGCGTACGGCGGACGGACGGAAATTTTTTTATTCGATTTTCGGATTCTACGTACCTTGAAACGTAAAACATCAAATTTTGAGGGGGGGTTAAAATTTTTTTTTTCTTGCTCGATTCCAAAGGCTTATTATTGAAAATAATAAACCAAAATAGAAAGCTTCATATGGAAATTTGATTACTGGTTACGCAGAAGGCAAAACTGTATACAAATCGAAGAAATGAACAGCGATCGCATTTTAGTCCGATAAAATTTGAATGGAGATTAGACCTCTTTTGCGATTCACACTCATGATTCTGTTTTATCGAAGGAAAACCTTCAAGTACTCGTAGGGACCTAACGGTTTGTCCTACAGAGCTCCGGGTGGTCTCAAAATTTTTTTAAAATTCAATACTATTTAAAATTGGTGAAAAAACAATACCTTTATTTCGAGAGTTTTCGAGCTAGGGCACTCTTGAAAATTTCAACCCTTAATTTTCACCCCTTAGAAGTGACCTACATCAACCAAAAGCTTCGCGGCACAACTAGACCCCAAATGGAGCCCATATACCAAATTTGAACCAAATCGGTCCAGTGTTGCTAAGAAAAGTGCCGCGTACGGCGGACGGACGGAAATTTTTTTATTCGATTTTCGTATTCTACGTACCTTGAAACGTAAAACATCAAATTTTGAGGGGGGGTTAAAATTTTTTTTTTCTTGCTCGATTCCAAAGGCTTATTTTCGAAAATAATAAACCAAAAGCAAGTCAGCCAACATCAATATAATCCACTAAATCGAATGTTGTTTACAGTTCTTTCAATCAGAGGTATATCTCAGCTTCGTCCATATTTACAGCTGTTTTGTCAGCATATAATATACGCATAAATTTAGGGCTTTTCAACGAGTGGAGAACGATTTTCGTGGGAAGAAAACTAACGGCGATACATTTCCCTATATACGGGTCGGGTGTAAGTGAAAATCATTACAAAATCCCGCGCTACTTCCGTTCCACGGTTTCGTCACGTTTTTTCCCAGGTGGTGGCTAAAGCGTGCTTTAAAAAAATTCTCCGATCGCACGTAATATTATCGCAGTATTCTAGAGAACCTTGCTTCATAGCTACCGACATGTAGCGTTGATATGTATGATCGCGCTGCGTTATTTGTCGCTTGTGGCAAAAAAAGTTTCGCGAAAAATTCCTGGACCCCACCAAAAAACATATCCATGTAAAAAAAACTGCGTCCAATATGTTGGTAGGTAAACACAACAACGGCAACGTTTATAAGTACAAGATTGATAGCAATCAGTAGGTATAAAGAAAGCCCAGAGGCTGAACAATGTAAAGGGGTTCTGTTATACCATAGGTGTCTTCAAAGAATGATGATGAAACAGCCATTGAGTGAACGGAAGTGTAACGATAGAGCGTGGTGGCCAGTAACCTCGCAAATACACTGATACCTATGGATTCCCAAGGGGATGAGAGGTTTATAGACTGCCAAGGAACTGAGTGATATTGGTTCATTGCGCAAAATGACTCTAAAAATTTACTGATCAAACCAAATTCATCCCTATCTCAAAATAGCAGAATTTGACTTTGTTACGCTCAAGGCGGATATCTCCATGTCAGTGGTGAATACGATTCATCTCAATGTCCTCATCATGTATTCATATCATACATAATATATTCTACTACTCCCTAGGGAGTACTTTCTCAATTAAGTCAGCCCGTAACTGTTATAATACTCCACTATCTATCAACTGTTACATAGTAACGTTTTGTATGCTACAATTCCCAATTTCACATTTGTTCATTACTAGCATGGTTTTCGTTGAATAAAGCTCACTTTCTATTCTGAGTATTCTACAATTTATTCAGCGAAAACCAAATTATGGACCGCCTACTTCGTCCAGCCAGACTGGAAGCAGACCCAAACTTACAAACATCGACTCTGGATTGGAAGCACTGGTTCCGCACTTTTGAAAATTTCCTAACTGGAGTAGCGAATCTCACGGATGCAGGTTAACTCCAACTTCTCTTTAACCATGTATCTCCTACAGTATTTGCTCTAATCAGTGAGGCGGACTCCTATCAATCGGCTATCGACATCCTCAGATCTGCTTACGTCAAGCCTGTCAATGAAATATACGCTCGTCACCAACTGGCAACACGATCACAAGCTTCTAGCGAAACTATCGACCAATACTACAGAGCTCTTTCCCTCTTAGGCAAGGAGTGCCAATTTAAGGACGTAAATGCAGTTACGAATAGAGACGATTATACTCGTGATGCTTTCATTAGGGGTTTGCTTTCATCTGATATACGACAACGATTACTAGAGAACGTTACTTTGACCTTAGAAGAAGCTTACAACAAAGCACGCGCTCAGGAATTAGCTCAAAAACAGTCAGCTTCGTATGTCTCTATGCCGAATGCTTTAGTCAATGCAGTTCCTGATTGCGACCCGCAGCTTTTAGATTCCACAGGTGCAATCCCTAGCTACAATAGAAAATGTTATTTCTGTGGTCGAGCTCGACATTCACGAAACGATTGTCCTGCTAAAGATAAGAAATGCACAGGGTGTGGAAAATTGGGGCATTTTTCAACTGTCTGCCGATCAAAGAAACAACAGCTTGCGGCAGCAACTGATGAGGTCGAAGGAGTTGTTGCAACTGGCGTCTGTGGCGCAGCTCCCCGCTGTCTATCCAAGTCAGTTATGGATGTCCTGGTCAATGGGGTTAAAGCCAAGGCCCTCATAGACAGTGGAAGTTCCTCTACCTTTTTGGATGAAAACTTTGTACGAAACTCTGGCTTTCCATTGCTGAAGGAACATAAAGGAAACATTTCTATGGCTACTAAATCTCTTTCTTGCATCATTCAAAACTGTTGTATCGCTGATCTACAGCTAGGTGATCAACTTTTCAAGAGAATTAAAATTGCAGTCCTACCTAACTCCTGTGCTGATCTCATCATTGGTCACGATGTTCTCAAAGAATACACAACCGTCAGCATAGATTTCAAGGGATCAAGGCCTTCTCTTCAGATATGCAGTTTAGCAGTCGCCAGAGTACCAGAGGTAGACTTATTTCAAAACCTTCTCCCAAATATCAAGCCCATTGCTATCCGCTCTCGCCGATTTTCGAGAGGAGATCAGGAATTCATTGCAGATGAGATAAAGAAACTTATTGAGAACAATATCATTGAAGAAAGTACATCCCCGTGGCGTGCACAAATCTGTATAGTAAATGATGATAAACATAAAAAGCGCATGTGCATTGACTATTCTCAGACTATAAACCGATTCACTCTTCTCGATGCGTTTCCACTCCCACGCATTGAAGACATAGTAAACAAGGTAGCCAAGTACAGCATATTCAGTACAATTGACCTGAAATCGGCTTATCACCAAGTTCCCATTCGAGAAGAAAGTCGTCCCTTCACAGCATTTGAGGCAAATGGAAAGCTTTACCAGTTCAACCGCATTCCTTTTGGAGTCACCAATGGGGTGCCTTGTTTTCAAAGGTTTGTGCAGGGAATAATCAGCGCTGAGAAGATTGAAGGCACCTACGCCTACCTAGACGACATAACTGTTTGTGGGCACTCTCGAGAGGATCACGATCGGAATCTTTCCGAATTCCTCAAAGCAGCCGATCGGTACAACCTTACCATTAACAAGGAAAAGAGTAAGTTCAATGCCACATCCATAAATTTGTTAGGCCACTCAATCGAAAATCATATCATCAAGCCTGACATGGATAGACTTAAGCCACTCCTTAATTTTCCGGTGCCTTCAGACTCATCATCCTTGAAGCGAGCCATGGGAATGTTTGCTCATTATTCCCGATTTATCCGCAACTTTTCAGAGAGAATAAGACCTCTCGTGGAGTGCAAGTCCTTCCCCCTGGGAGGACGCGCATTGCAAGTGTTCAAAGAAATGAAGGCAGCCATTGCTGACTCGGCAGTTCATAACATAGACGAGGATGGAGAGTTTTTGGTTGAAACCGACGCCTCCGACCATGCAATTGCAGCAGTGCTATCCCAGATGGGTAGACCGGTAGCATTTTTTTCAAGGACCCTCTCAGGTACAGAACAGCGCCATTCAGCCGTTGAAAAGGAAGCGTATGCCATCGTAGAGTCACTACGGAAATGGAGGTATCTATTGCTCGGCCGCCCATTCAAGCTTATCACTGATCAACAATCTGTAGCATTCATGTTCAATTCAAAAGTTACGAACAAGATAAAAAATGAAAAGATTCAGCGGTGGCGTCTTGAGCTCTCCTCATATTACTTTGACATCGTATACAGACCAGGGAACCAAAACGCTTCTGCTGATGCTTTCTCTCGGTTGTGTGCTTCATCTAAACCCAATGTTGAACGTTCCCTCGAAGAACTCCACAACATGTTATGCCATCCTGGAGTGACACGCATGCATCATTGGGTGCGGTGTAAGAATCTCCCATACTCAATCAACGAAATACGAGAAATGACTAAGAAGTGTCCCGTTTGTTGTGAGATCAAACCACGTTTTGCAGCTTTTCAAGGCAACCTCATAAAAGCGACATATGCATTTGAACGGCTCAACTTGGATTTTAAGGGACCTCTTCCAACCAACTCAAATAATGCATACATTCTTACCGTTGTTGATGAGTATTCTCGATTTCCATTTGCGTTCGCGTGCCGAGATACTTCAGCAGCATCAGTGATAAAAAATCTAAAACTGTTATTCACTTTGTTCGGTACTCCAAATTACATTCATTCGGATCAGGGCAGTGCCTTTATGTCAGCAGAGCTAAAATCATTCCTCACTCTCAATGGAGTCGCTACTAGCAGATCTACCGCCTTCAATCCACGTGGAAACGGTCAAGTGGAACGTTACAATGGCATTATCTGGAGGACGATCAAGCTTGCTCTCAGGTCAAAGGGCCTCGACACTCGACAATGGGAATCCGTGATTCCCACAGCTCTCAATGCAATCCGATCGCTCCTTTGCACGTCGACTAATGCCACACCACATGAACTGATGTTTCGCCACTCAAGGAGAAGTGCGAATGGAACTTCGCTCCCAAATTGGTTGACAACACCAGGACCAGTCCTAATGCGCAGGCACCAACGTACGAGCAAGTATGACCCTACAGTAGATGAAGTAGAACTGATCGAGTCGACTCCCAACTATGCAGTGGTACGTCTGCAGGATGGAAGAGAAACGACAGTATCGTTTCGTCATCTGGCTCCAAGAGGTTCAACTTTGCCTCTAACAGAGGAACCGGCAGTGACACCTACTCCCAGCTCCATCCAAAACCTCAAAACGGCACCAGTGCCTACTCCCAGCCTCAATCAATGCCAAGATCCTGAAGGAGCGCCCAATTCCCATGAATTCTTTCAAGAACCTCTGCCTCTGGATCTTCCGAAAGAACAGCCTCCCATTGTGGCAGAACCGCCATCACCGCGACCGCAGCGAGACCGCCGACCACCAAAGTACCTGGCAGACTACGTACGAGAATAAAAGGGGGGGAAAATGTTATAATACTCCACTATCTATCAACTGTTACATAGTAACGTTTTGTATGCTACAATTCCCAATTTCACATTTGTTCATTACTAGCATGGTTTTCGTTGAATAAAGCTCACTTTCTATTCTGAGTATTCTACAGTAACATTCTTGTCTAGAAAACTGACAGACTATGAGAAGAAGCATCCTACAGTTGAGAAAGAAGCTCTTGTTATAGTACGAGCTCTCAGATAATTGAGGACCATCACGGACCAACGCTCGGTTTCGTTCATGTTTAACACCGAGCACAAATCTAAAAGAAGAGCACGAATCGAAACAGTCTGAAGTTTCCCATAGACCGCAGCTATGGCGACTGTTTAGTACCCGAAAATTTGATGACAGTTCTTTGAGAAGAGTGATATGAGATCCAAACATGATTAAAGTAGTAAAAAAGTAAAGTAAAGTAAACAACCATTTCAGGTTAGATTTTCGTCCGACTGCCATTCCTGGCGTCGCGGACGTCATCAGCTGTCTTCCTAAGGGAAGATCAGAATTTGTTCTGATGATTTCGCTCATGGCTTCCCATTAGCCTCACCGCCCTGGGTTGGGACGAGGGGGAACTGCGACCGACTTGCCCGAAAATATGCTCTCGAGGCAAGTCCCGAACTCACGGCCCCTGCAACCGGTCCGCTCGTCTCCAGAGACACATGCCGTAGCTCGCTCGGCCACAGCGCCGCCCAAACATTATTATAGTGTGATGGAAACCATCACCTGTTGACATTGTTGTCTCTTTAAAAATATGGTGTTACGTTGTAGGTTTTATTACGGATAGTTTTGTCGAAATATACACTTCTTACTCCCGTTAAACCGTAGGTTTTCTTGTACATTGGCACAACACGTTACAACTGGATTCTCTCCTTCATTGATTGTATTTAGACGCAAGCTCCAGCTCCCGGAGGAGTTAGTGAAGCCAGTCATCGTTGAACAACACTCTAGGACCCAATATGCATTTTAGACTTGGCCGAAATCAGTAAATTCACGCAAAGTAACATGAAACTCCAACTGAGCTGTCAGAAAGATTCGATAGACACGCAAAACCAGTATTTTTCCAGACTGGTGATCGGGTATGGGTGCACGAGCCCAAAAGAACTGTCGGGCATTGTCCCAAGTTACAACCGCAATGGACTGGACTGTAGAAGGTTGTAAAGAAGACGAACGATGTGTTGTATCAGGTGCAACGTGTATCAGGGGACGTTTGAAAAAGTTCTTACACGTTAATCGGCTGGTTCGCGCAGATGTCCATCACCTCTTGACATTGTTGTCTCTTTGAAAATATGGTTGTTACGTTCTAGGTTTAGTTACGTATAGTTTTGTTGAAATATATACTTCCTATTCCCGTTAAACCTTGAGTTTTCTTACAATACTTTAGCAATAATACGGTCATAACAAGGTCCAATCCTCTTGTCTGATTAAAAAAATAAAATTATTCTTTCATCTAATTTTATGTCGAATAAAGCCTTATTCTCAAGGTAATTCATTTACACAGAGAATTACAAGCACAGTGAAGTACATGGGTATCGTGTCAAGAGAGTAGAAGGCCTAAACTCCGATTAGATGATTCAATTGACCTTCCAGTTCAGTAGTAACTAAAAAACGTAAAGACATCAACGAATCTATACAATAAAATATTGGAATAGAACTATCCTCAAGGGAATTTCTCATGAAGATAAATTCTCATGATCATTAGTGATAATTGAAACTTGATGTTAATCGACGCGATTTCTCTAATCGTAATCATCGTTCAGCCGCTCATCATGCCTCTAAAATTGCGTCTCCTTATCCGAGGCCTCTAAATCCACTAAAGTACGCCTTAAGACCATTGTTTAGACGGTACAGTTCAAATTGCTGAGCCCTCACCTGTTAGCAACTTGTGCCAAGAGCTGTATCAACTTTACGCTTTAAACTCGGAGCTCCTTTCAGTTCACAGTTCAAGTGTTTGGCTTGCTCCGCCAACTTGCTCTACAGCAACACGCTTGATTTATTTTGATAGGTGCCCACCGAAATGCTCAGTCGACCGTCGGGATATTATTCCTCCGGCATTTAAACTTGGAATAAACCTAAATGGATAGTTAACGCTCTGGTGCCCGGAACTACAATGATAAGCAGCGCTGAATGTAACGAACTTGAAACCGGGGAATTGTTTTACGGTTAACTAGGTCGTGGTGTAGTTGTGGAATATGCTAATATATCCTTTTCAACGTTATCATAACGATTACTGTAGATAATATTATGTTCTGGTTCCAGCAGGATGCACCTTAGGCGTATTCATTTTTTTTTAACACCCTTCAAAGACGGAGGGGGCACGCCATAAATAAAAATAAATAAACAGATCAAATATCAACGGGAAGGACGCCCAAGACCAGGAGAGTCTAGCCCCCAGAAAGTATTGTCGGGTTTCAGCGCTACTACTGCCACTTCAGCGAACTACCATCCTTTTCAGCTCGATGTGAGCGTGGTCAAGCTGCATTTCTGAAAAGTAGGCTTCCCTCGATTTTACCACACCCTAATTTCTAAGTTTGGCGGCTTTACTTCCCTGCCTTTTTAAATTGCGAGGAAAAGGAATTTGTTATTGCATTTTTGTGTTTCGGAGTGACGAATCAAGCAGAAAGCATTATTATAGTAAAAATAAATGTTCTCGAGTCGACTAAGTCCATGTACATCGCTACATTGTAATCTTAGGAACTGCAAGTTAGAGGAGCGACGGTAATGCGGTCGCGAGCGTGATCACCTGATATCAGAAATGGTAGTTCGTTGAAGTGGCGGTAGGTAGCGCTGAAACCCGACAACACTTTCTGGGGGCTAGACTCTCCTCCCAAGACACACCCGACGCCGGCACTAGGGAAGATGAAGGAGGTGAGGGTGGAAGAGAGGGATGAAGGGAAATGCCTCTATAGAAAGACCTCCAGTTCAAATATGACCCGAGCAGTACGCGTCTGACATAAAAGCAAGGCTCCTAGCAGGAAACCGAGCGTACTATGCACTCTCAAAACGGTTCTGGTCGAAAATGCTCTCCCGTGCAATAAGCTAACGCTCTACAAAACGCTAGTGAGCTTTTTTTCTACAAACGCTACTCGACTTGTTCGAAAGAAAAATTTTGAGGAGAACAATCGGACCCGTTTGTGATGGTAAAACATGGAGGAAAAGATATCACAAAGAGTTACATGATATCTACCGTGATGTTCCACTATCTAACTTTGTCAAAGTTTCCCTCTTAAGATAAGAATGATAAGCGGTCATGTGATAAGAACAGGTGAAGCTGAGATTCCGTACAAGATTCTTGTAGGGAATCCATGGGGACAACGGAAAAGAGGCCGACCACGGGCCAGGTGGATGGACCATGTGGGGAGCGACGCCTAAACCCTGGGATGTATTAATTGGAAGTCCACAGCCAGGATTAGGGACGAATGGCGAAAAGTTGTTGGAGCGGCCAAGATCCACATAGGATTGTAGCGCCAAGCAAGAAGAAGAAGAAGAACGCGTCTGGTGACACCACGGAGTATGTCTACTGAGATGCCCAACTTGCGCAACTCCGTGGCACTTTTCCCGCACCATACTCCGCGCCATGACAATGTTGCAGCCATCACCCTGATGTTGTTGTGTGCCACTCCTTTTAACTCTGACACCGCTTGCCGTAAATCATCTCTGTCATCCTTTCTTATCTTAGCTAACCAGTTCTGCTTCATGTTCATGCTGCTATTGACAACTTGGACAACCAGGATCATACAGGACCTGTCAGGCTTGACGGCAACAATGTCAGGCCAATGACTGGTACCAACCGATTTGGGCTAGCTTCTTGAACCAGCACTTTCCTTCGGTTCCTGCTATCTTGGATATGCAAAGGACCATCAGGAGCCAGCAATAAAGGCTACAAGCTGCGGCATATTATCATGTGACATAAGAGTGGTCCCCACTGAATATACCAACTTCACTGACAGATTTTTCCATCCGAGTACATATAACCTCAGTGTTATTAATATCTAGCTCAGGTGGAGAGAGTTATGTAAGTAGCCTCTAGCTAGAGAATCTATGAGAATCAGAAATATTCTCCTGTAGCGCTACTTTTATCTAGGATCACCCCCTTCCTCCCTAGACCAGGTCGGAAGAGGTGGCAACCAAGTGGCGAGGCAAGAGCGACCAAGTGGAGATTGTTAGGTTCACCGCCTTCCCTTTCCTAAGGGGTGGAGTTTATTCTCTCTAGATTGTCTTATTCTCTCTCTAGATATAGTTGTTCAAGCATGCAAAACAATTTTTGCTAGATTTGGAATTCCTCAACGTATCTATTCTGATAGTGGAACGCAATTTAGCCCTTTGGAGTCTTCGGAATTCAAAAAATTTTCAAAAGAATGGGGTTTTTTGACCTTTTGAAGCAGCTCTCTCCACCATCATGCAAATGGGGCTGCTGAAGCGGCAGTGAAAACCGCCAAACCCCTGTTGAAGAAGAATAAGGACAATTTAGATCTGGCACTGCTTTCCTGTACGGGCCACACCTCTCGAAACTGGAATGAGTCCACCTGAACTCATGTTTAACATGACTCTACGAACGACAGTCCCTACACCTAGGGTGATAGTGTATGGATCACTGACCTGAGACGCCATGGACGTATTCTCAAGAAACTGGAGATCATAACTCGTTCAGACAGACAAGAGACCTATTCGACGGAACAGGATACACCTCGTTCCTGCTCCATACTGGGATGGCCTCCAGGCTGATGATGGCACATCTATTTCTACTGGAACCCTAAGTGATGGGGTCCCTCAAATATCAGCTAAGGATTCTCAACTACGATCACCTTCTCAAACGAACTCAGGAACGAACCTCGCTTCTCGCTGTGGACGACCCATCAAGAAACCTGGCCGTTACCTGGAATAAGAATATTCCCATCTTGGGGAAGGATGTTGTCGGTTGTCCGCCACGCATTACCATGATGATGACTAGCTCTTGTGTTATTGAGAGAATGACGTGTTTTGTAATTGGGATTCGATTAATGAAATCTTCGAACTTTATCGTTTGACTTTTGATGTTCTCAAACCCTTTACTTAATGTGTGTCAAAATCAGTTCATGATTTCGTACAGTAACCAGTACCGACTCATGAATGAACGGATATTGAACCAAAATTGTCTGAACAGCTCTAAACACTGAAAAACGAGGAGAAAATGTTGGTGGACTCTCTGGAGGTTTTTTCTCAAACAAGCCAGATGTAGAACGAACACGAGCCCTATCGGTGCTAAAAACACGAGAGAAAAACAAGTTCTAAAATAAAATACGAAGCGGGAAAAAAACTCTGGAAAACTGCGTATTCAAAGACTTAGTGATAATACAAAATGGGCGCAGCAATTTTTCAAAGAATGGCCATTAAAGAAGAGAAGGCAATAGAGGATGCTATTACGATGGGAGTACTTACACAAGAAAGCGCTAACTTCGGACTAAGTCATCGTTATCTTAAGTGGCCTCCACCCTCTTGATTTAACAGCTCTCGCGACTTTAAACCAGTTTGGTGGTCTCTTATATCTTTTTAGTTTCACGTGACATATTAGTAGGTAACCGGATCTCGCAAGGATGGACGATCCATGAACATTGTATCTGCGTCTTTGTTGTTCTATTTCTCTAAGTGATTGGAATACGTTTTCGTTAGAGTTTATAGGCACATGTTGACTAAAGATCAGAAAAGCTGGAAAAAAGTTTGGTGCCATTTCTTAACTCAAAACCATAGTAGATCTCCGTCTACTCAACCTCTAATGAGCTATATTGGGAAGCCAAATAGTTCAAACATCTTCAAAATTATTGCAAAAAAACTTATACATTGTGAGTGATGAAATGGTCTTCGAAAGTTAATGAAAAAACGCTGCAAATTATTACACAACGGTTTATTATTTTTATATAGATCACTCGTCTACAAAATCACCAACCATCCAATATGAAGAGAAAAAAAAAAAAATCAAAAAAAAAATCAAAAGAAAAATCAAAATCACCAACTATTGATCGCATTTCGGTCAGCTCTAATTTGAACGGAGATTAGGCCTCTTTTGCGATTCACACTCGTGTTTGGATTTATATATATATATATATTTCAATATAAACCCTTAAATTTTCGTAGGGAGCGAACGGTTTGGCCAAATTTTTATTCGATTTTTGGATTCTACGTACCTTGAAACGTAAACCATCAAATTTTGAGGGGGTGTTAAAATTTTTTTTTTCTTGGTCGATTCCAAAGGTTCATTATTGAAAATAATAAACCAAAACGCTGCAAATTATTACACAATGGTTTATTATTTTTCTATATAGATCACTCGTCTACAAAATCACCAACCATCCAACATGAAGAAAAAATAAAAAAATTAAAAAATTAAAAAAATCAAAATCACCAACCATTGATTGCATTTCGGTCAGCTCTAATTTGAACGGAGATTAGGCCTCTTTTACGATTCACACTCGTGTTTTGATTTATATATATATATTTCAATATAAACCCTTAAATTTTTGTAGGGAGCGAACGGTTTGTCCTACACAGCTCCGGGTGGTCTCAAAAAATTCTAAAAATTCTATAGAATCCAAAATTGAAGTAAAAACAATACCTTTATATCGAAATTTTTTGAGTTAGGGCGTTTTCAAAATTTCAAAATTGATTTTGGAACCCTTAGAAGTGACCTACATCAACCAAAAGCTTCGGGGCACAACTAGACCCCAAATGGAGCCTACGTACCAAATTTCATCAAAATCGGTCAATGCTAAGTGGCAAAAGTGCCGCGTACGGCGGTAGGCGGACGGACGGCCAAATTTTTATTCGATTTTTGGATTCTACGTACCTTGAAACGTAAACCATCAAATTTTGAGGGGGTGTTAAAAATGTTTTTTTCTTGGTCGATTCCAAAGGTTCATTATTGAAAATAATAAACCAAAACAAAATCGTCGTCCCACGACACCCCGAAAAGAAAACCTCCTCCGTCGCGCGCCTTTGGCACTGTTGAAGTCAGTCAAAAAGGAACATCTAGGGAGAGAAACTGGTGGAACGGCCTCTCTTAGTGGAGCTCTGCCTAGCGACGATTAGATGAACCTTCCGGAGCTCAAAACATACGTTATCTCTCTCATCAGTCGCCCGATGTGATGTAGGCGATTCCTAGAACTAGAATTGATGAGGTGGGAGTGAGCTTCGCGGATGTCAACTAACTAATTTGAAAATGAGATATTTTACGGATTACGGAAGAGCTAATTTGATAAATTTCGTAACAAACTTCAGTCGTTTGTTTACAACTCGTTAGACTCGATCTCACCCGAACATTTTGTTTTGCTTTTCCGTGGTTGTGTTTTGCTATCTCGAGAGATGAACCAAACTGATTCAATGAAAATTCAATAGGTACTTCCCGTGAGTATATTTCGACAATATAAACCTGCAAAACTATGAATGTCATTATTCTTCGTGATTCTTCTATCATTAAATCCCCAGAAATCAAATTATTTTTCAATAACCGCATCGAATAAATCTGCGTAATATGGGGGGTCATCCTTGACTTAACTTCCGAAAACCTGAGGGTCTAACGACATTTTAGATCCATTACAAAGGTATTTACCTAGTTTTCCGAAATTCAAAGGGCCTAGAAGTAAGGAAACGTCTAATAGCACAGTCAACAATATTTTTTCTTTACTAATACAATTTATTAATAAATATTATTCGGTCCACTAGTGAAACATATTTAGTAATGCAAAAAAAAACATGGATTAATGCATGCATTTGTAATGCATTGGATAAAATTTAGGTTAAGCAGTAATTTTGATTTAGGTGAACATGTATTTTTTTAACCTCGAAAAGTGAAAACAATGCTTCAGCTACCGTGTTTGACTCGGAAGCAAAATCCAACCTGAAATGGCTGTTTACTTCACTTTTTTTTAATTATCATAAACCTCGTTTCAAAAAATGTGTATAACAATAAAATGTTTCACGTGAACGTGGAAAGTTCACTCATTAATTACTCCTTGCTTCCTGCTTACTTGAACTAATTCGTACTCAGTGGCAACTCTCCAATGTTGAGTGGGTGTGATTCTCTATTCAATTTGCCACCTACACACTATTAGAAACCCTTCAATAACCTTCACACACCACCTATAGGATCGCCTCCTCGCTTTTACTACGTTATCACTACACTTGAGGTACTATTGTTCTCACGCCTACCCTTTCCCATCTCGTGAAACCTCAATCCTTCAGTCACGTCTACAGAAAGGTCTTTCTCAACAGAGAGAACGGGCGATCAAAGCAACAGGCGCGAACTTCGATGAATAGCGTGCATCGCCGCCTTAAGTGAGGTTGAGGTAATGACGGCTTCTGCAGTTTTCTCTTCAACTACTCAGAGGGTAGCTTTTAAAGGATTGGAACCACCTATAAACGAGGGTGGAATGGTTTTTCGTTGTCATACATTGTCACGCTCAATGGCAATCCTATTAGCGTTCCATTACCTGATGAAATTAGTTCTTTTTAGGATGTTATGATAATCTAAACGACATCATGATGCATATTCCAGGTTAAGCTAAGTTAATTAAATTTATCATTCATTCATGTTTGAAAAATGTCTCAAAACAATTCTGACTAGGTCGTAGCTTTTGGCGGTGGGTATTTTTAAAAAAATTATCCTAGTAGATAATGTTAAGATTTGACCGCGGTATGGAAGGGTATTTGGAGAGAGCAGGAGAAGGGATCATGCAGGGTGGACACAATACATTAACCTATTAACGCCCAGTGTTGCCATACGGCATCATAGAGGACCTTTCTGTTTGGAGGCAACTAGGTACACCTTCATGAGTCATTGAGAAGACTTTGATCCTGGGATCCTTTTCTTCAGATCTGTCTGATCATAGTGATTAATTTTTATATCTCCAGCCATGAGAGTGTGGCTCATAGTACGAAGCTTCATCTACATCTGGATTGAGTAAATGACCTGATTGGATGTCATCAGAATTATCGATTATTCTACCAAATCGAAGTAGCCTGACAAGTGGGTGTTGCTCATTGGATGCTCACAAAGCACGATGCGTCATATTCAAGCTGACTGGGTAATTGACCTGGCTAGAGGTTGTAATAACTAACAAGTACCCTACAAAATACCCATGTTGTCATAATTAGGGCAACGATACTTTGTCTAGTGCCCCCTTTAGTGGTATTTTTTGACGAATTATGATCGTGACAATTAGTTGATGGATAACTCACTTACCTAATAGGTATGGGAGGTGGTCCGCAACCAATATTTTAAGAAAGCAGAGCCAGTGAGATCATGATACAATCTACTAAAATCTCAGTTAAAAAAAATCAGTTCTTGTGGAGCTCAGCGTTTCGATATGGCGACGTAAACCCATGAAATTCGACCAGGAGATTTTTGAAATTATTTTTCCCGTGTGACTATAACTTCAGATTTATTTTCAAAATATACACAGAAAAAAAAAGTTTTGGGCGTTCATGTGTTAAGGATAGAGATGGTAATAAGATAAAGATATTCGCGGCAAGCGATTTAGAACTAAAAGGAATGTACTACGTAGTATCACCACCCGCATTGGCGTAAGTCCTGGGCGTCTTCCTCTTAATTAAAATTTGATTGACTTATTAATTAGCGAATTTTCTATTAAAAAAAAAAAAAAAAAAAAAAAACCTATTGCAATGGACTCAAAATTTAAGAATTGGCTTTTATGAATTTGTTCCACTGAAAGAATGTTAAAACGATACCTGAAGTTTTTCCAAAAATCTTGTATAATGAAGATATATAAATATATAGGTAAACATGATAAAAGACGAGTTCCTTACCCAGGAATTTCGGACAACCTAAGGAGTACTAATTTCAACAAATGAGTCAAAAACGGTCAAGAAACGTGTTTTTAGGCTTTTTGTGGATATTAACATCTCAACTCATTTTTGAATGAAACGATTAATGCTCGCATTCAATCATCAGAAATTTGAACGGTAATTAGGCCTATTTCCTATGGTGAACAATCTTTTGGGATTCAGTTTTGGTTTTATGATTTATTGTAAGTCCTACCCTTGAGTTCTTGAAGGGAGACTGAAAAAAACGGAACCAAAATCGTTCAGATAGTCCGAAACTCAGAATGCAAAAGGTTCACTTGATTTTGGACTTTCCTACCTTCAGTAGTGAAGTGGCAGAGGATCGCAGAAAACGATTGTCGACAACCTTGTTCAGGAAGGCGTGCCTACACTCTCATATCCGACGCCCATGAAATTGGACTAGCTCGTAACTTCACATTCCCACAAAGAATGCCGGATTCATTATTTCTAGAAAACCGCTCTAACCGAACAGAGGGTTAATAGCCCAACCTAACGGTGAGGTTAGGTAATTGGCGAAAACAAAAATAACGACGGGGCCTGCGTTTGACAGGTCTTCCTTGATTGAATGAGATGAGAAAGAGAAGAGCTCCACTATAATACGAGTGTTCTCGTGGATTTATTAAAGAGAGAACGAGAGCAATTTTTGCCCTTCAGCCCCCCACCCCCTTCAACACGTCCTTTTTACCCCTATTTTAGTTGGAACTTTATAGAGCCCTTCGTCCGACTACAGCGAGGAAGAGTGGGGGAAATCATTTATTTTCTTTCAATCCTAAATAACTCGTACGGTATTCCGAGCTATCCGCGAGTCGACCGTAACGGTCTATTGTCCGCCAACTCGTCGCAAATCAGCTGGAAGGGCGTATTGACCCCCAAGTGCCCCCACATCGTCGATTTATAACATTGTTAGAACACCTATATTGACCAAACGACAAAATCCCGTATTTTCCAGGGAGAAACATTTCGAGTTCGGTTCGTTGTGTTTTCGTGCTTCTTCATTCAATTCATCGCAATATTGATTTTATTGCATAATTATATTTTCCTCCATTAACAATACAGCAAAAATCAACAAGAGCTTTCTACTTGTAAACGTACAGCGTGAACTGGAAAGCAACAAACCACAAAGAACATGCATATTTAACAACTTCGCGAAAGCTAAATTAATTAAGATTCCTCAAATATTTTGAACAACGGAGGCCTTCGAGTCGAGAAAATACCACGACATGGTACAATAAATACAACCTTTCAATGGAATATAACAACGCACTCTTTAACACAAATACAATCCATATTACATGTATTATAATTTCGAAGGAACTTTTCATTTGTTCTACAACAGTTAGAATTTGTTCTGGAAAACCAAGAATTTATGTGGATAAACGTTGAATTTGATTGAAAAAAAAATCCAGAATTGCAATATAATTAGAAGCAAATAATGATTCTTATCTTCTTGAAACATTATTACGGGGAGTTATGAACTCCGAATTTTTTCAATGCACCTACAAAGATATCGCTTTGGGGTCGGCCAAAACTAATGTTCTAATTTGAGCAAAATCAGGCAAGAAGATGATGTATTGATGTAGTACAGATGTTACAGAAATTTAGATAGATAAATTAATGTCATCAGGGGTCACAGGCCTGTTACCTGTCGTGGGGACAGAATGACAGCAGCACAGATAAAGGGGCAACCATTGGTCATCATCACTTTCATCAACCACCACTCAGGAGGTTCATGAGGCTGGCAGGATAATATCCATATATTATATGTTGCAGCGCCGTGGTTGGAAGGTGGCAGCCGTCCTTTGGATTTCCCCGCTGCCCAGAAAGCGCAATGGGCAAACCCCCCTCAGCCTATAGGATACAACCATCAGTGTTACTCTCCAACAATCAACAATCGTTGATGCTTAACGTTAGTTTGTAAACCCATTTGAGCTGAGTGAGTTAACTCCTCTACTCATTCCAAGACATGTTAAATTGGAGATATAGGTACTCCCAAAGGCGAGCCCCGAACTCACGGCCCGTGCAACCGGTCCGAGTCTCGTCCCCATAGACACATGCTGCTCGGACACAGCCGACCCCCGCTATGTTCCAATATACAGGGTGTTTCACGAAAAGGTTACACCCCCCTTCATTTTCGCAAAATACAGCGTAAAAAATTCCGACCAGCGCAATTCTTCATGATTTTTTGTGAGGATCTCAGGAAAAATACTTTTGCGCAATCGTGCGCAATTGACACTAACTTAATTTTTTCAACTGGAACCCCCCCTTTTTTATTACAGATTCGGATTCTACGTCAAATTTCATGAAAAATTCATACCCGAATCGATTTGTTTTATTGCGCGCAACCTGGCTTTTTGAACGCTCTAAGTTGTGCAACTCCACAATTGCGCAGAAATTAGGTTTTGGAGAACCCTAAGTGTGGCACATGTTTTCCCATCATTTTTTTACGCTAAATCACATGGTGTCATCCGTTTTTCAATTTGACTGGAATTTTTCTAAATGGCGGACAAAAATTTGGTTGTTAGTAGTGAAAAAATCGCTCTTTTCAAATCGTTATGAGTTTTTAGGAAATTATATTCAGTTCAAGCATGATCGTGCTGCCAGTTTTTATTTTCAACTCCACTATAGGTGGCCCCAAGCCCGTGGTTCAAAAGGAGGTGAGAAAATACAAAATAAACATGATTTCGACCACAAAACTGATTTTTTCGTGAAAAAATGTTGATTTTTCCTCTTGAAATTTTGGTCTTCCTCAAAACGGATGACACCCTTCGATTCAGCGTCAAAAAATGATGAAAAAGGCCACACTTAGGGTTCTCCAAAACCTACTTTTTGCGCAATTGTGGAGTTGCGCAACATAGAGCGTTCAAAAACCCAGGTTGCGCGCAATAAAACAAATCGATTCGGGTGTGAATTTTTCATGAACTTTGACGTAGAATTCGAATCTGTAATAAAAAGGGGGGGTTCCATTTGAAAAAATGAAGTTAGTGTCAATTGCGCACGATTGCGCGCCACTTTTTTGCGCAAAAGTATTTTTCCTGAGATCCTCACAAAAAAATCATGACGAATTGCGTTGGTCGGAATTTTTTACGCTGCATTTTGCGAAAATGTAACCTTTTCGTGAAACACCCTGCATAGACACTAATTTGTTGATTTGTTATTGGCGTTCTCCTTCTCACATACCTTCAGCAATCAAATTCTAATAATTTAGTTTTTGGTTCATTTTTTCAAGGGATAATCATCAGTTGTTAGGTTCAATTCAAGATAAATTAATTTAGAATTAATTAAAGTTAGAAAAAATTAAAGTCTCCGGTTCCAAAGGACTCTCACTATGTCACCATATGCCATCCGGAGGAACCACGCAGTACCTTCTGGTAAAAGTACAGCTTGGTTTATTCGTTAGGGTGATAATTATACCGTTGTATGATTAACTTCTTAACTGGTTAGCTTCATTACGATTTGCTTAAAACCAAAGAGTTGAACTTTTTTATTCGAAACTCGAGTGATTTTGACCTGTTTTTACCACCCAAAGTACAAGTACCAAAAGGTACGCAAAAAATTAAACATGATAAATTGAAAAAATACCTGATAAATAACGTTTGATGAATGTCATTCGAGCTTCATTCTCCACCTCGTTATTTACTTACCTGAAAATAAAATAAAAAAGTTAATTAACTTGAATGAAGAACAATAAATAAAACACAGATTTTACAAAAGTTTAATCACTATTAACAATTGAACCATTAAGAACCCGTTAATCACTTTTACCCAGGTTTTTTTTTCAAAATAAAATAATAAAAGAGTGCCACGGTAATTCCATCTGTGAAACTTTTGTTCGTGAAATTTTAATTTGAATAAATCCGTCGATTCTCGCACCTCAGGAATTATCTTGTCTTAATTAAAAAACAAATGTCATCTCTTTTTCCACGAAGAGAATTTACACATCCGGCGGAGAGGGGAAA
Source organism: Apolygus lucorum (assembly GCA_009739505.2). Lineage (NCBI taxonomy): Eukaryota > Metazoa > Arthropoda > Insecta > Hemiptera > Miridae > Apolygus > Apolygus lucorum. The sequence goes on along the minus strand of CM019183.2, from coordinate 50,088,131 downwards.
ATCCAGGTTTTTCCAACAAATTGGAGAGCGAATACCTTTTGGCTTTCAACCAGCGTTATAAGAAGAGCTTCATCAATAAATTGAAAACTGAATCACCCGAGTGGTAGGAGATGGAGGGGAGGGTCTCTTCAAACGAACTTCAGCCCGGTTTTTCTCTGGCATTTCTTTTTCAAGTGTTCTCTTGGCTCAAAAGCCCGTCGTATTTGGAGAGTTTAACTGTGTTCGGTGCGTAACATACCTACATACAATATTTATAATAGTCATAATATAAATAGTACACCGTAAAAAAGGGCAAACCCATGCAAATTGTTACTCAAAGTTTATTATTATATACAAAAGCGGGGACATGTGGTAGTTTCAAAAGATTGCACCGCTACCATCACGTAAATGTGTCAATTTGAAATTGTGTAAATTTGTCTTGATTAGCTTTGAATTGACCCTACAAAGCTTGTCAGCACGATCCTAAGGGACGCATCCAAATATAGGGAGCACGGGTGAGAGATAGGGAAAACTGTTGAGGGCTATATATCGGAGGTATATCTCATTGAATATATATCATTTGATCAGTAAAGAGCAACGTAAAGTAAACAACCATTTTAGGTTGGATTTTCGTCCGACTGCCATTCCTGGCGTCGCGGACGTCATCAGCTGTCTTCCAAAGGGAAGATCAGAATTTGTTCTGGTGATTTCGCTCATGGCTTCCCATTGCCCATTGGGTTGAGACGAGGGGGGCGATGAGAGCCCCGGTCGCCGAAAAACGCACGCTGCCGGCGATGAGCCTTGAACCCACGATCCCCGCAGAGGTCGGTCCAAAGTCCACCGCACATTTCATTCGATATGCCTCCCTATTACAGATTGGATTTTCGTCCGACTTCCATTCCTGGTGTCGCGGACACATTGGATGATGTTACAGGCATTAAGTAACAACATTAAAGAATACGAAATTAGACTGTTTAAAAAATCGTGTCTCTGACTCCTGGGATCAAGTTATGTAAAACGAAACATAAATAATGAGGTATAAAGTTTGTTTCACTGCGTGACAGGACTCAACTGGACCGACTGCAGTGTTGCAAATAAATGAAATGAGCAAAATAAGAGTCTTTCTGGTACATTTATGTATCTTATAATATAAGATTATATTTTTGTATTATAAAAACGTGATGCAGAACCTACCTACTCTACCATTGGCCAATATAAGAAAATGGGCTGGGAAAAACTGGGGCACCAACTACTACTAAGTATGTGTTAGAGGAATGGGTAATACTAATTTCAGTACTAATAATATACTAATATGTTATACAAAAATAAAAATAATATACTAATAATACTAATGGTAAATACTATTTGCAGATTTTAGGTGGTGAGGTGCGGTTGAGGACCTGGCTTGAAGGTAGGAGGGCTTACTGCACCATCCACACGGATGCATGGAGTTGGAGTGCTGGCTAAAAGTAGTTGCTGAGCTTGTGGTCTCTCATCTTGTCTTCTCAATAACCCAGCTTACTTCTGTGAGCTGTGAGCTCACAGACGATCACTTATTAAAATGTCCCATATTTATACGAACCATGGAACGTATAACATCGCATTTGGCTAGAAAGCGTTAACTTTGTTCCTGCTCAACTTCAAGGGTACATTATTGAAATGAGGAACCATGAGATGCACATCACATATTTACATCAGAACATTGAAACCCCTAATCGCAGAAATTTGCGGAGTAGGAGAGATGATCTCACAATTGAGTGGAATGAGACGAAAATGAAGATCACAGTAGCCTTCAAAATAAATAAAACCTTCTATTAAAAAAAGTAAAATTTACTAGTTATAGGAGGTATTTAATACCTCCTAGCCTCGTTTTCTCCCTACCTAATGGAAAAACAACAACAGCAACAATTGGCACACTCCAAAATAGTTTTGTACTCTCCCGATCTAGTGGTGGCGATGGAAATTTTTAGAACTACCAAGTAAAAAGGTAGGCGAGTAGTTCTGGACGTTCTAGATGGGGTGAATACATACAAGTTTGAAACGGAGTTAACTCGAAAACAACAATTTTGGAGACTCGTTGGTGCTGGAGAAGCTTCAAGTGTCCAATTCTCTCAATCTTGAGTGACAGTTCGGAACAAACATTTTGGATATCTTCCATCAATCTCAAATCATTGATACAATCACAAACATGAAACTTTTGAAACACATAAAAATTTTTACACTCTCCACAGAATTTCAATGGCATTTTGACGGCTTGTGAGATTGGTTCTCCACGGATCGGATGAAGTTATTCGATTAGCTTTATAGCCACTGCTATAAAAGTTCTATACCCAGCTTCCGCTACGTTTAACGGGATAGTGCAGGATCCAGATTGAGCAAAAGCTGGTCTTCTAAACTATACATTGCTTTGTAGTCGCATTAATTATAATAATTAATTAAGTTTTTTCTCAGAAAAACCAACATGCTCTACATGAGTATTACATGTCGCGTAACACTCAGTTAATAAAAATAAAAAAAATCAATATCAAGACAAAATAAATTAATTTTCTTCAAGAGGACAGAGAGAGAACAACCACTTTATTAGAAAAATTGGCGAGCTGCCCTTAAATCGGTCATAACAATTAAAATGATAATAAAATAATTCAAAACAATAATGATAATAGTTTAAACAAATTCAAAGTAGTCAATAATAAGAAAAAAATAAGTACATGAATCGATAATTTAGTTATGCGTAAATATGTGTCTATTAACAATGTGGAGTGTGTCTCTCATGACTGTCAGGCATAACTCGGAAAGATCGGACTTTTTCAACTTGAATTACGTAAAGAATCAACATAAAAAAAAGGGAAGCAGTACCATGAACTCCAAACCACAGCCCGAAAACCTCCCACTTATGAAAAGTTCATCTGGAATGTCTAGTTCTTCCAAAAACACTAATCGATCAGTAGATCGCGATCAGAAGTAGGCCACACCCCTCCCGCAGTAACGACCTCCCTGATGAATGGAGCTCGGTGTTGGTCCAGTAGGTGGCAATCAAAGGGCAGATGTGGGAAAGTCCGATTATCACAGGGGCGGAAATTATCCCAAAGCGGTGAAGATAAAATCGGTATTTCGGCAAAATTGGATTGATTATATTGATCATGTGCATACGAAAATATACATTCAACCATAATTTTCAGAACTCGTCTGATTTTTGTTAAACTTGAGGATAGCGATGGGCGTTTTGATGATCCCAAAACCAGGTTTTATTCAGCAAATCGATTCATTTGGAAAAGGAAACGGACAGCTCAAAAGAGTTCAACTAATTCATTTAAATCTCACCCTTCAAAAACAACCACATGGTTGTAGAATAATAGAGCTTCCCCTCATGATGATCGACCCAGGGTATGAAGAATTGTCAACTAGAGGGACTGGGGTCATCCAGAAATATACGCCGTTATTACCTAGCTTTCGGAAAATATGTTTCCATCATCATGGCTCAATGGCAGCCAAACATGAGGAGAGGGTACCAACCAACCCATACTCTCCATCCGGTTCTCACTCAACTAGCAATGAACCAAAATAGGTCAAAACTTTCAAAGTAAAATATACCAACAGGTTCTCAACAAAATTCAACAACATTTCAAATCGTATTTGGTTTCCAAAATTTAGTTTGCTATATGTGGTTTTTCAATAGTTTTTGAATGCTCATTGTTTGAACCTCCCGCCTATTCCTAGCTGTGAGGAATGCAGGCGCCATTCCCGACCATTAGTTCCAAAGCCCGCCCACAGAGGCCAGCGCTACCGCCCCGTTCTGTCCCGATTTATCAATGCAACTTCGCTTAATTGCAAACCAGAATATATGACCCAGTACAAGTGTATTTTAGTACAATTAAAGAATATTATAAGTACGACATTAGTCCTCCTCCCCGAAAGTACAAAATCAGAGCAGCCCCAGTTTGCCCCGTTCCGCCATCTTAGCTCAGTCCAGATCTCAATAAAGAACCGTTTTCCCTTTTACATTTGAGTGCTGCTTATTACCGTTAATTACTGCTATTATTTGTTATCTATTTTTATAAGTACACCTAAAATTATAATCCTTTTGCTTCCGAGTCTACCAAGGTAGCAGAAGCTTTGTTTACACAAGGTTGAAAAAAAAAATCTCCAAAATCAAAATTTCCACTCTCGTTTTACGTTTTAGACCTTCCTGAACAATGTTGGTTTCGTGTCTGTCTGGCTGTCTGTGTGTCTGTCATGAATTCCTTGCCACAGCCAAAACTTCTACAATTCTCATCCGATTTCGATGAAATTTGCAGGGATTGTGCGGGTTGGCGTGTAGATGGTCCCCTATGAAAATCATTGGCCCCAGACTGGTAATAGCCACTACGCATGAGCAAACGTAAAATCCTCGTAACAGCCATAACACTTACATTTTTCATCCTAATTCGATGAAATTTTCTAGGATTGTTCTGATTGGCGTGTAGATGGTCCCCTATGAAAATCATCTCCCCAGACTAATAGTAGTTGCTGCGCATGCGCAAACGTCAATTCCTTGTAACAGCCGTAACTTCCACATTTTTCATCCGATTTCGATGAAATTTCCAGGGATTAAGTACGCGAATTTTCTCAGGATTATTCATATTAGCGTGTAGATGGTCCCGTTTGAGGGTAATGGATGGTACTTAGAAATTGATGTTTTGAGATTAACTACTAAGCATCGGATCATCTATATAATCAGGTTATGGATTCGAGGAAGCTATGTGCCACACCCACTTGGTAGACTTTTTTAAAAAAACTGTTGCTATATTTACTTTGGAAGTTTTGACCTATTTTAGTTCATTGCTAGTAGTAGTAGTCAAAACCGGATTGAGAGTATGGGTTGGTTGGTGCCCTCTCCTCATGTTTGACTGGCCTTAGGCTCTGGTGATGGAAACATATTTTCCGAAAGCTAGGCAATAACGGCGTATAATAGCATACGCACTTTGAATTAAACTTTCCGAAAATCGAATTAAACTTTCCACAAATTGAATTGGACCTACATACGTGACAAGTATCGAACCACTACGGTCCTATTTGACAGTGCCAACTACGAGATTGTTATGTTGCTGCGTCCAACAGCTGCTCCAGGACGACCTCTTCATTAACCGTTGCCTTTTTGTATCGACTTTGTATTCAATTTCTATTTTCTGTTAAATGTTGCCTTGTATTTTTACGGATGCTTTATTATACCTAAATTACAATGTCAACTGTACGTAGAAAGTGTTTGTTCCACCACTAGCACGATTTGCGTTCACAATTATACATTTTGCTGAAGTTGAGATTTTTTTTTTTTTTTTTTTTTTCACTAAAACTACAGATTTGCCTAAGGTCTAATTCATTTTGCGAAAATTTTAACTCAATTTGCGAAAAGTTTAATTAAATTTGCGCAAAGTCTAATTCAATTTGCGGAAAGCTTAATTTAATTCACGAAAGGTTTAACTCTTAGTGCGAAGGCTGTATTTCTGGATGACCCCAGCCCCGATAGTTTACGATTTTTCCAGTATATACCATGTACAAGGGTGTTGGAATCAATACGGTGGACTGTATGATGTTCGAGTCGAGTATAAAATGCAACGTCGGATATGTAATTCTTGCTTTACGTTGCAGCCTGAGACCTTATAGTCTGCTGCACTGAGCAAACAGAGGGGTAGCGAGAGAATCACGTTACTGAGGAAAAAGATTGGGAAAGCTGGCAGACGGAGATGGGAAGAGACCCTTGCACAGGCTGGAATGTTATTTCTTCAAGAATCTATCCCATCACGACAATGGGGGAAAATACTACGAGTCACCTTCAACCTTCCCTTTATTTTCTGTTTCATTCTTATACGGCTTCAGTCGTATGAAACAGCCCCTTTGTTGACTTCTTTCAGGGGCATATCCGGAGGCCCTTCCAGCGCAAGGTACTTTCAAATTTCATTCGCAAGAATCGGTCCTATTGTGAGACTCTCGGGATGCGTCTCGGCGCTCAGTAATATCGAACAAGAGCGAGTTTCACGTTATTGGAATGGTTTGAAAACCGAGTCTATTGCTGCAGCCATCTCCACTGATTGATCTTATCTTCTGGAGGAATATGATCCCCCATCATATTCGTATTACTTGCAGTACCTCCACAGTCTCTAGAAAGGAGGGAGAAAAGTTAATAATTTGATCCCAGAATAAGTTTTTTTCAGTTCCAACCATTATTGGGTACTTGTAGTACATTTTAAAGTTTGAGAATACTCTCAAAATGGGAATACAAGCGAGTGCAGCACATAGCTTCCTCGTAACCATAACGAGATTGGGTAGATGATCCGATAGCAGACAGAACTACCAACCAACCAACCGAATACGGGGAAAATCCAACCGGCAAAGAACTTCCAAAATTGGGAAAATATTCGCGATTTTGGAGATGATACTAGCTTTTTAAGATGAGCAGTGGCTTACATTGATTGGATCATTATGAAACAACCCTTCCCTATGGGTTAGGGATTTTTGGCACCAAAGTTGTGCAGAAGCTCCGAAGAGCAAAACGAAAGAAAATTGCCCTTTCTTTCCCTAGATTATCTAGACCCACCTTTTGACATGTTTCATGTCTTCAAGATGGCCCGCGATTTAAATTTTTGCAGGACCAGGGATGCACTCATATGGGGTTTTCGCTGTCAACACATTCGTTGCTACTGAACTTTTTCTTCGCCATTTTTCATCGTACAAAAATCGTTCACCACTTGTTAGAACCGTGTGGTTATCTCGCACGGCAGGTTAGATGCATGATGAAAAAAAAGAAGGGGGGGGGGGAGTAAGGAAGGTAGTCAGCAACATAGGTAAGAACAACAAAGCAACTTAGTATCGACAGTAAAACCGCGTAAGTTGAAAAAAGGAAATTTTTCAGGGGGCGTAAAAAGCTTCTAAATGACGTAAAAACATACGTTTTTTACGTCTTCTGAAAAATCTCGTTTTTTCAACTTACGCGGTTTTACATTGTTATTGTCAGTATGTTGCTTTATTATGAGCGTCGGAGTATTCTAGACATGAAACATTATCCGTTTTTTAGAATTTAAATCAGAAATTTGATTGAGGTCTAAATGAAAACAGGATTTCAATGCCCAGCACCATCGCCTTGGGGTCTCGATTAATCTTCTTTTAGCTGAGCAATAAATTAATATCGCAGAGGCATCATTCTATTATTATGATTGGAAAGCAAGCAATTGATTGGAAAACGCAGCAAATTATTGTACAAAGGTTTATTATTTTTCTTTATAGATCACTCGTCTACAAAGAACACGGCTTTTCCATTGTCACTACCTACCAACCCTAGATACTTCCTATGTAACACATTTCTACTTCACAATCAAGTTCCTTTTGAAGAAATAAACCCTTCACACTCAGTTCGAAGAAACAGGGAGTTGAGGTTGTCCAATTTTATTATCACGAAATTAGATTACTGGTTACGAAGGACGCAAAATGAGTACAACTCGAAGAAACGAACAGCGATTTTAGTCAGCTAAAATTTGAACATAGATTAGGCCTCTTTTCCGAATCACGATCGTGTTTCTGATTTATCGTAAGTTCAACACTTAAGTTCTCGAAGGGAGCGAACGGTTTGTCCTACGGAGCTCCGGGTGGTCTCTAAAATTTCTTCTCACGCTAGAAGGTCGCGGTTGGTGTCAAAATTCTCGGAATGAGGTCTAGTTTAGATTAAAAATAATAATAAACAGTTTTTCCAACCCATGCGCACACCCCATTGTCATTGTCTGAGCTGATAATGTATTTCTTACTTGAAACTTTTCAACGAGGACGGTACCCTAGTCTGAAACCAAATTTAACTTTGATTTCGAAAATGTGGTTGATAGTTGTTGAGAAAAATTATTTCACAGAGGGGATGTGTTTTTATGAGGGAAACATGCTTTTTTTAATCATATTTAATCAATCAATCAATTTTCGGGAGATCATGCCATCTGGACCACATCTGCCATTTTGATTATCAGCCATACAAAGCAGTTATTATCTACGTACCGTATTGGAGAATGGTACATTATTATTACATTGAGCACTTTCGATGTAAGGACATCATCTTCAGGCCGTCGAGAGAGTACTGAAGTTTTCTCAATCCATCCTTCTATTTATACAGTCCGGGTGAAAGGGAGGTAAAAGGATCAGAAAGGATAGGGGGCCACGTGGTAGCGAGACCACGTGGTGAAAGGTTGTTTGTCAGTCATGTCAAGTGAGAGGGAGAGATAAAACTAATCCTACTAGCCAATTGTACATTCACCACGTGGTGAATCTTCTATTCTAAATATGAATATATTAGGTATAAACTAGCTTACATAACTAACTTTTTGCTAAAATTATTTACTTATAATATAAGTATACATATATGTTCTATATATACTTCTAACTTAAGTGCTATCTAATTTTTTTTAATTTTAATTTTTGGTTAGTTGATTATTTTTTATTTATTGTTCGAAATTATGATATCCTAGGTCGTTTGGTTGTCTGGAAGAGGTACGAATATATTATAAACTAATTTACTGCTAAATTATTTACTTCTAACTTAGGTACTATTTTTTGGTTTATTATTTTCAATAATAAACCTTTGGAATCGAGCAAGAAAAAAAAAATTTTAACCCCCCCTCAAAATTTGATGTTTTACGTTTCAAGGTACGTAGAATACGAAAATCGAATAAAAAAATTTCCGTCCGTCCGCCGTACGCCGTACGCCGTACGCGGCACTTTTCTTAGCAACACTGGACCGATTTGGTTCAAATTCGGTATATGGGCTCCATTTGGGGTCTAGTTGTGCCGCGAAGCTTTTGGTTGATGTTGGTCACTTCTAAGGGGTGAAAATTAAGGGTTGAAATTTTCAAGAGTGCCCTAGCTCGAAAACTCTCGAAATAAAGGTATCGTTTTTTCACCAATTTTAAATAGTATTGAATTTTTAAAAATTTTTGAGACCACCCGGAGCTCTGTAGGACAAACCGTTCGGTCCCTACGAGTACTTGAAGGTTTTCCTTCGATAAAACAGCATCATGAGTGTGAATCGCAAAAGAGGTCTAATCTCCATTCAAATTTTATCGGACTAAAATGCGATCGCTGTTCATTTCTTCGATTTGTATACAGTTTTGCCTTCTGCGTAACCAGTAATCAAATTTCAATATGAAGCTTTCTATTTTTCCAATCGAGTGTGAAGCGTTTAGTTCTTTCTAATAAACTTGATTGTGAAGGTGTGAAGCCAGTATGGTGTGGTAGGAAGTACCTAGCTGGTAGGTAAAAAAAAGTTGGTAGGTAAAAAAAACGTCTGCCAAGTTGGGTGGGCAGTATAGCTTCCTCACTCATTGTAACATGGACGTATAGAATCAGTTGGCGAAAACTCGGCGCTGCGCGCCTCGGCGGGGGCTTCGCCCCCTGCACCCTCGGATGATTTCCGCTTAGAGCCTAATGGCTAAAATGTGACATAACTTGAAAAGGTTTTTGCTCCCTCTCCCTCTTTATCTTTCTTCCACTGTAATATTTAAGCTCACTCAGCTGATCAGTGACCACTCAGGCACCTTCAGCATTCTCCATTGACCCGCCCTCTCAAATTTCAGGTTCCTGCGTTCAACAGGAGAGGAAATGGCCTTGGAGCTCACTCAGCTGATCAGTGACCACTCAGGCACCTTCAGCATTCTCCATTGACCCTGCCTCTCAAATTCCAGCTTCCTGCGTTCAACAGGAGAGACAATGGCCTTGGAGCTCACTCAGCTGATCAGTGATCACTCAGGCGCCTTCAGCATTCTCCATTGACCCTGCCTCTCAAATTTCAGGTTCCTGCGTTCAACAGGAGAGAAAATGGCCTTGGAGCTCACTCAGCTGATCAGTGATCACTCAGGCGCCTTCAGCATTCTCCATTGCATGCGCAGCGGCTATTGCTTGACCAATTTGATTGAAACTTATAGGGTGTCTCTTAGAAGTTAGTCCCTAACTAACCTCCAAATTTGAGCAGAATCGGTACATTAGAAACCGAGAAACCGAGGTTCCAGGAAATTCACGTTTGCGCATGCGCACTCGCTCCTATTGGTCCGAAGGTGCTGAAATTTATAGGGGACCGTCTAGGACCTAACCCGCACAATCCCTGAAAATTTCATCAAAATCGGACCACAGGTTAGTATAGTTTTGCCCGGGACAAGGATTGACCACAGACAGACCGACAGACAGACAGACAGACAGACAGACAGACACGGAACCAAAATTGTTCGGGAAGCTGTAAAACGCAAAAAGCAAGTGGAAATTTTGATTTTGGAGGACATTTTTTTTTTTCACTTCTTTCACGAATATAAAGCTTCCCTACCTTCGGTAGTGAGGAAGCAAAATGTTGGTGGGTAAAAAACGCTGCAAATCATTGCTCAAAGGTTTCTTCACTCTTCAGATCACTGATCAGCTGAGTGAGCTCGGAAGCCATTTAAAATCCTATTGAATAGAAGTGCTCTTCCAGGCATCTCCAGCATTCGAGGAAATCTTCTTCACTCCTCAGATCACTGATCAGCTGAGTGAGCTCCAAAGCCATTTTCACTCCTATTGAATGGAAGTGCTCTTCCAGGCGTCTCCAGCATTCGAGGAGATCTTCTTCACTCCTCAGATCACTGATCAGCTGAGTGAGCTCCGAAGCCATTTTTATTCCCATTGAATAGAAGTGCTCTTCCAGGCGTCTCCAGCATCCGAGGAGATCTTCTTCACTCTTCAGATCACTGATCAGCTGAGTGAGCTCCAAAGCCATTTTCAGTCCTATTGAATGGAACTGCTCTTCCAGGCGTCTTCAGCATTCGAGGAGATCTTCTTCACTCTTCAGATCACTGATCAGCTGAGTGAGCTCCGAAGCCATTTTCAATCCTATTGAATAGAAGTGCTCTTCCAGGCGTCTCCAGCATTCGAGGAAATCTTCTTCACTCCTCAGATCACTGATCAGCTGAGTGAGCTCCAAAGCCATTTTCAGTCCTATTGAATGGAACTGCTCTTCCAGGCGTCTTCAGCATTCGAGGAGATCTTCTTCACTCTTCAGATCACTGATCAGCTGATTGAGCTCCGAAGTCATTTTCAATCCTATTGAACGCAGGAAGCTGAAATTTGAGAGGGAAGGTCAAGGGAGAATACAGATGGTGGTAGGTGCTATTGATGGAGAGCCAGTGATCTATACAGAAGGGTGATCTATACAGAAAATAATAAACCTTTGAGCAATGATTTGCAGCGTTTTTAAATTTATTTTTATTTTTGTTTATTTATTTTGCTTCCTCACTACCGAAGGTAGGGAAGCTTTGTATTCGTGAAAGAAGTGAAAAAAAAATGTCCTTCAAAATCAAAATTTCCACTTGCTTTTTGCGTTTTAGAGCTTCCCGAACAATTTTGGTTCCGTGTCTGTCTGTCTGTCTGTCTGTCGGTCTGTCGGTCTGTCTGTCTGTCTGTGGTCAATCCTTGTCCCGGGCAAAACTATACTAACCTGTGGTCCGATTTTGATGAAATTTTCAGGGATTGTGCGGGTTAGGTCCTAGACGGTCCCCTATAAATTTCAACACCTTCGGATCAGCTGAGTGAGCTCCAAGGCCATTTTCTCTCCTGTTGAACGCAGGAAGCTGAAATTTGAGAGGCAGGGTCAATGGAGAATGCTGAAGGTGCCTGAGTGGTCACTGATCAGCTGAGTGAGCTCCAAGGCCATTTTCTCTCCTGTTTTTCGCCAACTGATTCTATACGTCCATGTTACAATGAGTGAGGAAGCTATACTGCCCACCCAACTTGGCAGACGTTTTTTTAACGGACTGACAGATTTTAGTAGTTTCTCGACGCACTGAAGATGATGTACATCGAAAGCGCTCGCCTCCTGTACTCGACTTGCTGGTTACGATGGATTCTCCAATACGGTACGTAGATAATAATTGTGTTACATCCAGTTGATGTAACATGTGTTGACGTTCATTTATTTTTATCCAAATTAAACCATGTGGATTTTAAATTAATAAAATGAGAATTGTGATCCCGAATTCGTTCGAGCAGCATTCTTATCTTTCATTTCCATTATTTCTTTATATTTCCTGGGGAAATAGGAAGGTACAGGTGAATATCGGGCGGGGATTACAACACGTGGCATCCCTTGTTTAGTGAATACCAAACTTTGGAGTAGATAATTTTCAATTTAGTATGGAGCGAATCAGAGCAGAAAGGACAGTCGCGAGGCGTATGTTTTCACGGGCGTGTACCGCGTTGGATCAAGAATTGAAGAAGGAAGAGGTGGACTACGAGTCGGCATGCGCGAAGATGAGGACAGTGGAATACGAAGCTCAGAAGTTGTTCGAGATAGATGAAGAGATGAAGGCGTTATTGTTTGCAGAAGAAATAGACGAAGAAGATCAGGTGAAAGAGTTTGAGGACATGAGCGACTACAGAAGTAAGTTCTTTCTATTCAGTCAAAAGTTCGAAACGTATGATAGATCAGTAAAGGAGACAAGAGAATATGTAGATGCGCACTCAGTAGTTTCAGTTGACGGGCAGCACGTTATGAAAAGCAAGAGAAATTTCAAATTGCCGAAGATTGAGCAGAAAAAGTTTGATGGGGAATTGAGGAACTGGCTAGGTTTCTGGGGACAGTTTAAGGTTATCGATGAAAGCCCCGACATAACCGATTCAGACAAATTTCAATATTTGCTTCAGGGGACAGTAGTTGGGTCTAAGGCACGACAGGTAGTAGAAGGTTTTCCGCCATCAGGTGAGAACTACCATAAAGCTTTAGCCTACCTGAAGGAACGTTTCGCCAAGGATGAATTTCTCATAGAAGCCTACTATCGAGAATTATTAACATTAGTCATTCAACAAGCTTCTTGCAAAACAGATATTTCGTTGTCAGATCTTTTCGACAGATTGTCTACGCAACTTCGAGCGTTGGAGTCCCTAGGAGTAACAAAAGAGAAGTACGCGGCTATGCTCTTCCCGATGGTGGAGTCCTGTCTACCAGTGGACATCTTGAAGGCCTGGGGCAGGTTTCGGCTCACACCAACAGCTGCGGACATCGGATCTCAGAAAACTCCGGACTCGATGCTGACCAACCTCATGGACTTCCTCAAGGCAGAGGTCGAGAACGACGAAAGAATCAGGCTCGCTTCAGATGGGTTCTCCTCAGAAAGTAAGACTAGTGCTAAGAGATCAGAGACAATGCCTACAGCTGCCACAATCCTATCAGTCGAGAATAGCGCGAAACCTCGAGTCTTTAGTTGTATTTTCTGTGGCAAGAGCTCTCACAACAGTCAGGATTGCGGCAAAGCTCTCAATATGCAATTGACAGACCGTAGGGAAATAGTAGTTGAGAAAAATGCTTGTTTTTCTTGCCTCAAAGAGGGACATTCAGCAGATCGATGCAGGTCATTCGTACGTTGTCCGGTTTGTTCAAGGAAACATTATGCCATAGTTTGTGCAGAGATATTGAAGAATAGAACACCTGAAGAACATAGAAAACATTCGACTTCTGTGAACCAGAATAACACCAGTAAACCAAGTAGTGGAATTGTACTGCAAACACTTCTTGTCAACGCCAAAGGCAGTCACAAAAGTAAAGTTTTGAGGGTATTATTGGATTCTGGTTCACAAAGGTCCTACGTCGCCTCTTCTATTGCAAAGGAATTGAAGCTAAAGAACATTAGGAAGGAGGCAATAACCCATTGTTTGTTTGGAGGGGTTACATCCAAACCCGAAGAACACTCGCTATATGAGGTCGAGTTAGCTAGTTTGAAGGGAGACAAAAGCATCAAGATCCAGGTCCTTGACCAGTCAGTTATTTGCAACTCTGTGCCTAGGATCCATAACTTTGATAGGCTACAGGAGTTGAAGACAAAAAATATTGTACTCACCGATGTAGGGCCTGAGGTACCAAACATAACTCTACTGTTCGGCGCAGATATGATAGGCAAGCTACTAACTGGGCGCATAGAAAAGTTAGATAGTACGGGGATGGTCTTCGTCGAAACAATACTCGGATGGACAGCAATGGGAGAGTATGCACAACGTGACCTAGCTCTGGTATGTTCGTCAAATCTCAATATTTCGGATTTGTGGGATCTTGAGACGTTAGGCATTCCAACTAGCGATACAAGACCGGATTCAAACAACACCTGGGAGAATTTCCAGCGTACAGTTAAGCAGGGAAAGGATGGGCGATACGAGGTGCAGTTACCATGGTTGACAGGTAGGCCCCAACTCAGTTGTGATCTGGGCATAGCACAGAGATTGTTCAGCACCACTAAGAGGCTCCTCAGAGTAGGTGAAGAACAATTTTCCGAGCGGTTTGCATATTTTTCAAGATATTCGCGGATTGACAGAATGGTAGCTTGGGTTATACGTTTTTGGAAGAGCCGAAAAAGAAGTAGGAAACAACAAGAGGTGGGGCAAGAACGTTTGATTGTTTTCAAGAATCGAAAAAGAATTTTTAAGCTCAAGATAGAAAAGGATTTTGACAAGAAGGAAATGGATTTAGATGAAATCAAGAGAACAGAAGGTACTAGCGTGGGCAACTCGTCCAAACGATTATTGAAAAGACAGAAAAGGTGTGAGTGGTGCTGTTTACATGTGCAGTATATCGTGGGGTGCATTACGAACTCTTTTCATCACTTTCACCCTCCGGGTTTTGATGCCTCTAAAACGTTGTCGTCCTTGGTTAATTGGGACAAAATTTGCTCCTTTTCAGATCAGAAATTCAATCCTCCCATTGCAGCCTGGTGGGGAGGATGGTGGGAACGTGTGGTTCGGATGATCAAGGAGCTGGTGATGAGGAATCTGGGACAAGCGGCACTCACTTATGAAGAGCTGACAACCGTCATCTGTGACATCGAGGCGGTGATCAACGCCCGGCCTCTCACTTACGTCGCAGAGGAAGCAGAGGAGCTACAACCGATCTCCCCGAAGCTCTTCATTCAAGACATCAAGTCAACAAAGACTGATTTCGACACTCTACTCTCTGGAGATCACGGCACAGGATGGGACCAGCATGCGGAGAGCTCAACCGTCCAGCCATTTGCCTGGTAGTTCGGAGGATGTTACATCCAGTTGATGTTACATGACTTGCGTCTCGGTGCACCGCCCCGAGGGATTCCGAATGCACTCTGACGGGAGTTTTGTGAATCGGGACTTTGATAACAGTGATAACTGTTTGATTATTAATTTTTGTTGTGTCGTCCGTTTTTGATTTGTGTTGTCCCGTTTCAAATAATTCTGCCTTCCCATTGCTTTATTTCATCCGGCTCGTTCTTTGATTTCTTTCTGGCTCGCTGTTCTGTGCAAGTGAAATAAGGGTCACTTATTGCTCGGCATGTCAGAGACACTTTTAGCTCGGCATGAGTCGTAGAATCTCAACTTCAGTCGTAGAATCTCAGTGTCAAGTTACGTGAGTTTAACACCCCGTATAGAAGAGAAAATAGTCAATCGTGCGATAATGTTCACCCTTCTTACATCATGAGTCTACAGTTGAAATTTACTGAATTGATCGAATTTTTAATCAACTAATTTAAATTTTGTGATATTATACTTTGGAGACTACCTAGTAAAATCACTAAAAATAAAGACACTTTTTTTATATTGCTTGTGTATTTTTATTATTCGTTTTCGTATTCCTACATTCTTCTAACTGTCGCTTTGCAATAATGTTATTGATGCGCGGGAGCAAATAAGGTTTGGTGTCGATATTTATATTATCTTGTATCCTATAATACAAGACAGTGGATTGGATATTTTTGTCTTTAATAATTAGGTCTCTTCTAGCAGTAGCTCAGTTAGGAAGAGCTCTCTGAATACATTCTATTGATCTGAATCGGTAATATGAAGTGATAATTAGGCTATTACATCTATTTTAGAACGAGGGAAATAAAGAGACGTTGGGGTTACAGAGAAGAAATTTAGACAAACTTGCAGAAATTTCAAAACATTTTGAAAAGAAGGAAATTAATATTTATGTCGTTTTTGCCGTTACTTTCCACCTACTCTCTTTTTGACATCTATTTGAGCCAGAATGACTCTTCGTGATCTAATATTAGGACCGGTATTTGAGACCTTGAGTTGGGCTTTTTTTCTCTACCATTGATAAAATAATGATTGGACTAGGAAATAATCCATTCTTTCGGTGCCTCATGGGAAAAATTTATTCACCTTATTGTAATCACTGCCACAATATTCAAGGGGTAGATGATGTGAACGAAACATTCCCCACAACGGAGAGTATTGCTTGTAGATGATAGAAACCATCCTGAGCCATCTCAAAATCAATTTCGATTGTACCGTAATGGAAAAGCTATATCAGTTTGCTAAGGATTACCAATTGTCATTCCGACCCCTATCACTCTCAAACCCCTTAAACATTTACACACATCTCATTCCTTTACTCACACCTAGTAATTCCCGCAAATCACAAAACATTATGATTGATAAATCAACTTTGACTTTCGCAACATCATCCACTACTTCACCAAAGTAATCATTGAATGTCTGGAATGGCTCCTCCAAAGATATTAAAATTAGAAGAGTTTGAGTTGAGGAAAACTTCCTCGCAGTCCCGCAAGAGTGCATTCGGAATCCCTCAGGGCGGTGCACCGAGACGCAAGTATGTAACATGTGTTGACGTTCATTTATTTTTATCCAAATTAAACCATGTGGATTTTAAATTAATAAAATGAGAATTGTGATCCCGAATTCGTTCGAGCAGCATTCTTATCTTTCATTTCCATTATTTCTTTATATTTCATGGGGAAATAGGAAGGTATAGGTGAATATCGGGCGGGGATTACAACAAATTGTATTCTTATAACTAGCGGAAATAACCCCATTTATGTAATACCATACTAAGCAGGTTCATCGCCCTCCCATAACATTTGTTCTTCCCATCGTGACTTCGTGGATACACCGTGAAATCAACCGTTTCACTGCAGAGCTTCCACGGCTTTTCATGAGAGCGGTGCCCCCTTGATACGCTTTATCTCTTAGTTAACCCTAATAATATTATACAGCCTTTTTCTAAACTCGAGTCCACACCCTCGCTTAAAAATTACCGCCGTGCAAACCAGCTTCTGGTTGGCCATTGCAGAGTAAACTCGTGCGCTTCACGCTCGTTTCCCGTCTCCGAGTTAAGTACCGACCACCAACCTTATATTTCAGAGGCCAACGCACTCTTTTTTAGTGGGTACTTTTTTCCTGCTACCTCTTCCCAGCAGCCACTGCTCAGATTTACCGCTCCGACGCTTTTTTTGGTGCCGGAAATAATTCCGTGCTCATCTCAGGACATTACCATTAAACCCTTTGATTCTTTGCGGCTCTCGGAAACAATCGAATTCACGTCAGACTTAGGACACAGACTCTTTTTCGTTTGTTAGACACTTTTATGGAACGTATCGATCCAAAATCTCAGTTGACTATAATTGTTTTTGGTTATTTCTGCTACTTCACTATCAGATACAGGGAAGAAGGATGATATTTGGGCAGCAGGTCAAAACAATGTCGGTCCTCCAAAATCAAAAGTTTTTCACTCGAATTTTGCCATTTGGAGCTTTTTGAGTCACTTTGGTTTTGTGTCTCTTCGGCTTCATCAAAATCCGTTTTTGTTTTTATTCTTCCCTGTGAAGAAGCTTCGTATATGTTACGCAGATCGAGATGTTGTAGGTCAACCTACATAGATATTTTCATTTTCTGAACAATTTTTGTTAAATCTGTGAGGACACCCCTTCTGGTTTATTATTTTCAATATTGAACCAATGAAATCGACCAAGAAAAAAATTTTCAACGCCCCCTGAAAATTTGGTGGTTTACGTTTCAAGGAATATAGGAGAGGTTTTTTTGGGATTCCCAAGGGGTGCTGTAGGTCGATTACCTCCAAAGGGGTACCATCGATGCCTCACGGTATTGTGAAGTTTTGGTGAAACTCAAGTCTGCGATTAAGCGAAAAATACCCAAGAAACTATCAAAATGTGTCCTCGTGATGCACGACAATGCTCGACCACATTCAGCCCGGTAAACCCAAGAACTGCTGCAAAAATCCAAATGGGAAGTTTTCCACACCCACCACACTCCCCTGACCTCGCCCCTTCGGACTATCACCTATTCCCGAAGTTGAAGGGATTTCTGGGGATGGGGGGGGGGGGACACTTCCACAACGACGCGGAATTGAAGGCCGCCGACACTCCAATTCGAGGACGGTTTGAAAACAATTAATACCGAAAAATATATGTATGTACAAAAAATGTTTAAATCGAAATGGTGATTATGTTGAAAAATAGAAAAATAACTGCTAAATCCGAATAAAATATAGTTATTTAAAAAATGAAGTTTTTGATTTTGAATTGCCCTGGGAACCTTTTTTTATTGCAAGTCCCTCGTACAAAAACACAAGTGGAATTTTGATGCAGTGTTTTTCTTCCACACAGTTGGTTCAGGTATAGAACTGAACTGATTGGTTCAGTTTGTTATTTCTGAACGTATTTGAACTCCACGAAACTGCTCGAATAACCCACACACTACCTGTTCATACAGGAGAGAAGGAATTCTAAACCTCCGAAGTAACAGGTATAAACAAGAAACTTCTCTACACGGTACGCCGAGCAAACAAACATCGAGGATTATTGTGCATGCTCAACCGTTCTCCCAGAGGTTGATCACAAAAGGAGTTCCAGGGCCAGGAGTGAAGCATTAATTAGAGAAGTGGGTCTGGGAGCCCTGGGGGATAGAAAGCTTTGTCCGCAGAGTAAACCAAAGGTCTGCTTGGGTGAAGGAACCGTTTTCGTGCGCTAGGTTGGCAAGACAGCGGGAAAGACAGGGCAAAGGCCCTCGCCTTCCCCCGACCCCATCGAACAACGCAAACCTAATGCCCAGAACCCCTCAAGCTCCACTTAATGAACGATCTATTCATAAAAGGCCTCCAGAAAGGAGGTTTTCCTTCGAGAGATTATCCATTATTCTCTCGCCCTCCTTCATTTCCTTTCTTGAAAAAAATGATAAATAAATCAGAGCCAAACATTTCTTTTTCTGAAAAGGAGGGGATTATGTTCGTTTTCGCTTCAATGGAATGAAGAGGGCTCATCAGAAGGAGAGAGGGATCAAAATAAATTATAACGTCTCCGCGTCGCTTCCTAAGCAGGTATTTCACGAGAGCTAATAGAGCTGCTTTCTGGAACCTTCTTGAAACCAGCCCAATCTCTTGTCAATTTTTGAACAATTTTCTCCGTCTATCTATTTATCATTGCATACAAATCTTTCCAATGGTTCGAATTCATCGGCTTATCATTCATTTCAAAACTCATCGAAAGATGCACCGCCTGGTTAAGCGACAGGACACCAGGAACCGCGTATATCGTGGGGATTCGGGTGTTAACAGATCGCTGGTTGGGTGGTAACAGACCAGCTTTAGAGGAAATTCCCGAATTTGAAAATTCACTAAAAATTCAATGTTGTATATCTTTGGAGCTATTGGAGCTAGCGATTTGAAACTTAGCCCCAAAACTCAGTACAGCCGAGGTATACCTACCTGCGAATTTCAGAATTTTCTGCCTATTAATTCAAGAGTTAATTAGTAGATGAGACAGTCTTGTCCTGAATATTTGTGGCTTTTCCGAAAATTTATATCTTGCAAGAGCGTCTTATATACAAAATCTGCTAATTTTCATTTATTTGAATTCGAGTATGGCAGAAATTTCGAGAAAATAACATTGAATAATTTAATTTGAATATAAATCTCAACAAATGTCACAAAAATATTTATTGAGAGGTCAGCACCCCAAACTCACGTTTGCACAGTTTCTGATAATAAATCACTGTTGTCGTTGGTTTCAACTGATGAAAAAAGAAATATAATAGAAAATTCACTTGAATAATGAGAAAACGAGAAAACAAAGGATGAAAACTTTTACACAATGGTCTATTATTTTTCTGTATAGATCACTCGTCTGCAAAGAACTCGACTTTTCCTAATTATAAATTTTTGAATTCTACATACCTTGAAACGTAAAACATCAAATTTTAATTTTTCATTAAGTATTAAAAATAATAAACCAAAATAGGTACTTTCTGGTGAACATTTCGTACCTTCATGTATGGGTTCTGTCACATCTTGTTCATTGATTTCCACAACCGCTTGTATGAAACAATATACTAGTTGATTCGAATTCTCCAAATTAGACTGACTGAAGTGCAGATAAGACGGTATTTACTACTATACAGTAATACGAAAATGACCTTACCTTGCCATGGAAGACTCTCGTTCAGTGGGAAACGTTGCAAGTGAGCTCTAGTGGGGATCGGGTAAGACAGATATACGTCACATATAAAGAGCTCAAAAAACTGTGCAATATCGACTCAAAAACAGAAAATCGTGAAATTCGCACTTAAGCCGGTCTTGAATTCAACCAGCGATGTGATCTCCCTATCATTAGTAGCTGTAAAGGACGATACTTCACTCATTTTACTTTTCCCACTCGTGTAGGTACTAGCTGTGATGTTCTAAATTTGTAGATGATGGAAGGAAAGACCTGTGTTCCCTGAGGTGTTACGCTCAGCCCTCCAGGTCGTAGAATACGGACTCGTCGGCAAGTGTTCTCAGATCGTTGATCTGCCCGCCTTGCCGATGAAGGGATGAGAAGAAGAGGTTAGCAAATATTGTTCTGTCGTTCCCAGCTAGGCAGCCCTTACAGAACAATAATTGACTAGCACAAATTTTCAATTAGGTAAGTGGTTGTTCCCGGATAGGTATCCGCCCTCATCACTTAACTAATTGAAGATTTGTGATCTAAATGGAGGTTCCCTAAACTGACCGTTGTATAAATTTGGAAGAAATTTGTGGAGTTGAAGTGTTTAAAGGGTAGATGGTTTCTTGAATAAGACAAGGTTTTTACTTAAGAGCAATAGCTTCTCAGTAGGTCCCTAACCTGACTATTTAAGAGGGGTTCTCCTACTCCGGAGCCTTCCCTCAACAAAGAGCTGTCCGGCGAGGGATGTGTTAACCCTTTCCTGGGGAATTTCCGTCTAGGTGAGTGACCCACAACGCGTTTTTATTGTCAATAATTAAACAATAAAGGGTGGCTCCCACAGTAGCCAAGGCATGAGTGAAAACTCCAATCATGTCGTGGTTATAATGAGGACGTTAATCCTCCGTCAATCGTCCTCAAATTGAATTCTCTACTTACCTCCTTGTTGTCCGATCCGTCAACCAGTATTATACGTAGTATTATACTCTGGGTCAGTGGCTTTCCCAATCTTTACTGAGAAAGAGCGGAAGTATCCATGCCCTGAAAGGAATTGAGTCAGGTAATAATAATTATTACCTGACTCAATTCCTTTCAGGGCATGGATACTTCCGCTCTTTCTCAGTAAAGATTGGGAAAGCCACTGACCCAGAGTATAATACTACGTATAATACTGGTTGACGGATCGGACAACAAGGAGGTAAGTAGAGAATTCAATGAATTATTCATTGAATTATTCACCTCGCCGTGTTTTCTCTCCTACCAAGCCCTTTAGATCGTCTATTATGAGGGCTGTCCACCATCCACGGATTTCACAAACAAGGTCTACTTGCCATTGCAATTGACAATGCCTCTGCCTTCCTCATACGAATCCTATTATATTCCAGTCCCTGATGGTATATCGGAATGGTTCCTGCTATCACTTGTGATGCTGGACCTGAGACAGTTCTGAATCTGCCACAGATTCTCTGAGCTCCTCTTCTCTGCACAGCTTCCACAAGTGCCCTGTATTTTTGGTACCTAAGGGAGTCTGCCTACACTTCTGCTCCATACAGCATAATTTCCTCTGCAGTTATCATAAGGAGTTTCCTCTTAGTGGGTGATGGGCCCCCTACATTTGCCATCTCTCGGCTCAACTTGTTTTCAATATCTACAGCCTTATCTGCCTTCAGAAGCTCAGTTTCCCGTCCAGCATCAAACCGATGTAGCGAATGGCTGGAGAGGCGATGATCTCCTACCCATACACAATCATGGGTACAGATCTCTCAATTCGCGCTGTGGTTAGCAGTACAATTTTAGTTTTCTGAGTCGCCAACGTCTGCACGTGCGCATCCATCCACTCCATCACTCTGCGCATTGCCTGATTCGCCTGAAACTGGAGGTGTTCCATCCGTCGAGCTGTTATCACCACCACCAAGTCATCGGCGTGTCCGATCAGTGTAATTCCTTCCGGCATCTACCAGAAGACAACTACCTATGACACCATTATATACCTAGTTAGAAAGTCATGAAAAGAAAAAAAATGTTTGCGACTTCGACCAATGGCGGTGAAGTTCTTACACACAACCCCTGAAAAAATGTATCAATCGAACATTCCAGTAGATTCCTGCAATGAGGAATCGAGAGAAATAATATATTAGCAAAGTTGTTCAAATAGCTTTAAAACTAAAAAAAAAAAATGTAAAAAAATATGGTGACAATTTTTGGTGGATCCAAATGCCCGGGACATGGATTGATATTATAAAAATATCAAGGAAGATCGATAAACAACGAAAAGTCAACAAATAACAAAAACAGACCATCGTCATCGAATCAATTCGTACAGCAGATAACGAACCAGACATTTGAACTCTTGTTCCGTACCGTACTGTAATAATTACGAGAGTAATTAAGGGTCTTCAATCATTTCGTAATAATAGCGAAACAGAAATTACTGTTAATGAGGTTCGAATCACCGGCGATATCTCGGGAGGAACAGAAGAATTCCATTCATCCCAACCCCGCTTCGAGTCGTCTAACGAGGTTTCAATAAAAAGCTGAGGAGAGAACACCTTTTCAAGAAAAGTTTTTCTCTCTTTCTTATGTCCTTCTAAAGGAAGAAAAAATCTATAGGACTAATGTTCTTTCCCCTTCTTGGTATTTTCGCCACACCCTGGAGGGTGGGAGAACTTGATTTAAAGACTTAACTTATCCAAGGGTTATTTAAACGAAGAAATACTGAAAGAGAAAAGCAGCAAACGGGCAATTATCAATGACAGTGGATTTATTGAGTTTCCTCACTCTAGGAAAAATTGTTATTCTTGCGTAGCAAGAACAAGAATTACCAGCCATTCAACGTTCTATTGTTCTGGTTTGTGCATGTATGAATGTGTTCGTACAAGATATCATGAGAGGAGGAAACTTAATATCAATTTCCCAACGTCACACTCCAAAGACCGCAAATTGCGACAAATGGTTCCTTCTCAAGTCTTCGTAGAAGATCGAACGGTTCTATTCTGTTCATGATCGTTTTATTGTGAACCTTGAAAAGAGCTCTCCCCAGGTTCGAAAGGACCTCGAGGAAGATTAGAGATTATTACTATTTGCTAAAAAGGGAAGCCACCGATGTAAAGGAGGGAGGTCATTAAAAGAAGTGGTTTTTCGGAGAGGGTTCGAAGTTGGCTTTCAGTTCCAAAGTAACGATCCCGGGGAGAGGAGGGATATTGTGGCGCTTCTCGCGAAAACCACGGAGAATAGCGTCTGCTCGGCTACAGCGGGAAAAGGTGAAAGGTGCTAAAAGGTCGAGCCCAAAAGACGATGATGGATGGATAACTCCTGGCGTTATTGTAAGAGCTAAGCCCCTGCTCTCTAGCGGAGAAGATTTCAATGTAAACGCGCGGAAACGCCTCGAGGCGCCCTCCTCCCTGTCTTCCTAAAGCGATAAATTACCTCGAAATTAATACAAAATAAGATTTCTTATCTGTTGTCGAGAGAGGAAGCGACAAAAGTGGTGTTTTCTATGAAGAGCCTTCCCGATAATGTTGGAGCGCTTTATACTGGTTTTGTTATTACAGTGAACGTCGTCGTAATAAATTCATGGTTCATTGAAATCAACAAGGCCAAAATGACAAAGAGAACAGTCATTGCAGGCAGTTACTATTTTATACCCCACCACTCAATCCTCCGGAATCCAAAACACTTTTCATTGAGTTATATATTTTTTCAAAGGAATTTTTAACGAGCATTGGGTTGATTTTATCATCATAATACTTGAGATTCGAGATGAAGAGACGTCTGCACACCAACACTCGAAACTTTAGAGTATGAATCTTCTTCGTTTATTTTAACCCATCCCAGAAACACCAGATTTTGTAATCTGCAGAATGCTGGTGAACATGGAAAGTACCGTAGTATTGATAAAATCGTAACGATAATAGTGTTGAATATTTCATGTCGGCCACCCAAACAAGATAACTTAGAAATTAGTGTAAGAAATCCTTAATACCTGGCTATTTGGGTATTTTCGCTCCCGCACATCAATTATTAATGTGACGTCCCCTGAGAAGTTCTTTTACTATTTTTTTTAAATTTATGAGAATTTCGTTGTTGACAATTTCGAGTAAAAGATTATAATTGCTAATGCTTTGCTTAAGCGGGCGAGGCCTTGAGCGAAATCATGAGAAACAATTCTGATTTTTCCTTAGGAAGACAACTGATGACGTCCGCGATACCAGGAATGGGAGTTGGAAATTCAACCTGAGATAGTAGTTTACTTTACTTACTGCCCCAGCCCCCCTATGGCTCCGACATAGGTACAGACGGATCAACTAAGAATGCTACACGGGATGCTGGGCCAGGGGATTATTCAACTGCCTTCCAAATAAGAACGCCTATTGAAGTTATTGCCACAAATTTTGATGGTGAGGTCAAAGCTATTCAGCAGGCACTGGAAGACATGAAGCTTGATAGGCCTCCCAATATTGTTATCGTGGATGACTCACAGGCAGCGATTACTGCAGTAGCGGGTATTGGTCAGGCAGGTGACTGAAGCTGTTCGGGAATGCAGAGTGCTAGCCGATACTTTGCTGAATAAAGGCATCCGGCTTGTACTCGAGAGTGCCCTCCCACTGTGGACTTCATGGAAACGAAAAGGTCGATCAGCTCTCAAAGGAGGGACCACTGATGACCCAGACAAGAGACCCTCAAACCCATTATGCAGCAAGACGAGAGGTGCAACGACAGATATTGGAAACAGTTGCTGTGAGGCACGTAGAGAACGCCCAAAGGAAGAAATGGGAGCCTCTGATAAGGAAACCTGGGTGAATCCCGTCGAAATTTCCTCGCAGGGTTGGAGCGGCCTGCTTTCGCACCCTTACAGGCCACGACTTCCTTCAGAAACATCTCCACCGTACAGGCGTGAAGGAGTCCTCTGTATGTGAGCTCTGTTGGGCAGGAGAAATGGATGGGGACCACTTGGAGCTTTTCATTTATTTATTTTTTTAATATTTATTTTGAATGGTACGGGAAGTGATCCCAGTTACAGGATGAAGACAACAAAAAACAAAAACAATAACAGCATAGAAATAGACAAAATGTAGCAATAGACAGTTGGCAATAATAAATAATCCAAAATGAACAAATTTCACAGTAATAAATTACAGACATATCGTAACATAATGCATGAATAAAAGCGATATAAGTACAAAAGAAAATTAGGTATGGACGCAGCAGGAGGCTCGAAAACAGATGCGAAGTGGTCAGCGAAAAGTTCAACCATTTCACCAGTGGTAGATGCAACAGATGTTGCGCAAAAACATAGTGTTTGGAAGATTATTTGAACCATCTCTATAATTAATATAATTCCAAAATGATTTCAATTTCACATTTAGTGAGTCCTGGACACCCTCGATGTAAATACGATAGAGGCCACTAGACATGCTTACATTTTCTGCTAAGCTACGATTAACATTCAAATTACGCAGACGTAGTTCAGGTGAATCCACGTGCTCCGTCAGCCACGTCTCCGTCAAGAACAAAACGTCAAATGTTAGTTATGGCTGCCTGGTGATGTAAGGAGAATAATTTCGTGTTCAGAACTCGGACGTTCTGGTAAAATCCACTCAAGATTGACCGAGGCCCTGGTTTGAGTTTTTTGGACCCCCTGAGGTAGAAGGATGAGTGGCACCAGAACAGTTGACAAGTCTCTGGTAAGGTTGGTTGAGTTGTCTCAGTCCATGCTGGGCGAATGATGAGTCAGAAACGCGAGTGTGAATTGCGCACAAACGTTAGTTGAAATGAGCCAAATTTAGTAGTATTAAATAATACCGACAAATTTTGTCGGTAGTTTTTTCGTCGTTTTTTGTCGGTAGTTTAGTTGAGTGAGAGTCGTGCGTATGATTTAAATTTATTGTTTTAAAGAAAGTGGGTATACATATTCTATAGTATATTTATGGGTTGAGTGGGAATATTTGGATTTAATAGTTTGTATAACTTCAATTCGAAATTTTGTCTCAAAAACAAAATGTATAAATTACCAGGGCTCCGCCAGGGTAAGAACGTAAGCTTGTAAGTTCGTAAGCCTTGGTGGGCAAGGTATCGAGCTAATTTGTTTTCTCGTTTCATAAGACTTTGTTTTCCATCCTATTCTATGTATTTATGATGTATTTTTGATTGCCTAATAAATAAATGGGGTAGGTTAAAGGTTTGCATTGGGTAAAGGTTCTCACGGAAGATTGATAATAATTATCAGAGAAACCTCAGTGAGTCAAACACCTTCTCGTTTTTAAAAAATTAAATGAAGTGTATTTTTGACATTTTTATGCACTTTTTCGAAACTTTTCATGATTTTTCAACACGGCACATAGGTGCAAACAGCTTTGGGCGTATTTTTGCGAGTGAGAGGAGTAAATACACCTTCAAATCCTACAATGAGTTCTGGGATATTTACAAGTACAATGTCGAAGACACTGAACCCTTCGTGATGGGAAAAAAGTTTGCAGGCTTCATGGGGTAAAGGTTCTTATTGAAACCAACTGAGTAAGGTTTTTTTTTTGTTTTATTTCAACTTCAGTTTTTTCACGGAAAGCCTCGTTAAGAAGCAGGCATTAGTATATAAAGTTGATGGTTTCTCTAACCTAAAGTCTAATGCACTTAGATGTTCATAAGTTGGGATTTTCAAAAATAAATGGGCCTTTTGTGAGCGTTAACGTAGGTTTTTGGCACCCCCTTACTTTTGCTACCTTATAAAATTATTTTGGTCAATCATTTGTGAGATTCTGTACTTCCCCTCAATCAACGATAGGGGATAAGATTTGCAGAGCAAACCTTGTGCGAACCTTTACCCCACTGATGGGGGCAAAAAATGAGAAATTCGACATCAAATCATTCAAGAAAAACTTCATTCTTTTCATGGAAGGTGGTCCCTAACTACTCCAAAAGCCACTTTTTGCGAGAAAAAGTCGTCATGGAGGCCACATAAAAAATCGAAAACTCAAAACTGCAAACCTTTGCCCCCACCCACCCTAAATAAATTAATTCAAGCAGATCAAATTCGATTTTCTTTGTTTTGTTTTTTCTTCCAAAACCAAGACTCAAATCAATTAAAGGCACCCACAAAGATGTTTAGCCGGTACTTAAGAACTTTATGTCAAAATTAACTTGATTGTTAACCCTGCGCGATAATTTGATTCAAAGGCGCTGCTAATGAAGAAGCCCTGATTTGGTGATCTTTAGGGTGAAATATTGAACCGTTGTGTAATAATTTGCAGTGTTTTTAGTTACTGCGTCTCGACATGGATTTCTCACGGAACATGTAGACTTCTGGGAGGGCTTTAGTGTCAAATTCACGTCGAACAAGTGTTTTAAAACTCCTTCGAGATGTGCCAAGAAACCACAAATAAATCTATGCACATATATTATATGAATATGAATATGTTAGAAGTGTTTCTGGCGCGAAGATAATTGTTCATAAGTAATACTAAGTTAAACGTCAAGGAAACAACCATAAATTACTCGGGTCATTCTTTTTGCGTCAAGAAGAGGTGTCTTTCCAGCTAATAACAGGATTCAGCTGGGCGAATCTTGAGGGTGAGGAAGCGTAAACATTGCCACCCCCTGAGTGCTACCATTACTTCGAAGCGAGCCAAGTTCGCACAAACAACGCAACTATACTTGAATTATTGTTCGTGCCGACGATAGGGGACGGCGAGGGGAAGTTAGCTTCTGAAAATATTTGCTTTAGGGCGGCCCATTTGTCTTCCAAGGTCTCCAGACGTTTCACTTAGCGGTGGGAACCCCTCGGGTCCCTTTACATGCGCGGGAGTCGCTAAGTCGAAAAGCGGACAGAAATTTCGCAAGGGAGTCTGGGGAGATTTGCGTTGTGAATTTCAGATTACACGGGAGGCTACATTTGTACGTTGAATTCGAACTATACGCGAAATAGCGATTGTTGAATGAGAATAGCGATTGCCCTCACAACAGAGATGAGTACCACTAAACTCAGAGTGAACACAATGTATCACATTCTCAAAGTCGAAAGCTTTCGATATGGAAGTGTAAGAGCTAGATTTCAACCCTTAATATCCTGAGGTATTTTTTTGAAGTTCAATTTCAACCTGCAACAGTTTATCCACTTTTAAACCAAAAGACCATTGACTATCTAGATACTCCAACTGTCGATTATGTAAGAAAACGTAATAATAAAAACATAATAACTCAAAGAATAAACAAAATGATTATCGAGTTTACTGACTGTAATAATATTACATGGTCTTTGAGGTACCTTCTAACCTCATTTCCCACCTGGTAGTCTATTAATTTAATTTCTTCGTCAGAGATGGCGCCACTATCTAAAGGAAGTTTTACACGCTCAATCCTGTTTTTACCACAGGATACTGGACAATGAGTACGGCAATCGTCGGCATAAGACGGGAACTGAAATTTACAGCGGTAATAATTGGTATAAGCAGCACTCTGATGTAAAACGGGATATCGGTAGTAGGTAGGAACAATCGAGTCTGGATTGAGGAAGTGATGGCGGGGCTATTCGCAACCGGGGTGTAGCAGAGTCGCTCTGAATTAGTAGTTTGGGGGGTTAACTTATTCGGTGATAATCGGTAATGCTTTATGTTTTTTCATTGTGCAGAATTATACTCGTACTGGCTCTTGTAATCCGGTTTACGGATTATCGGGATATGAGTTTTAATCTGGTTGAGAACGGGGCAGAGTGGGACAGTGGCGCTGACCTCTGTCGGGGCGCTTTGGAACTAGGTCTAGGCGGTTGATTTGAATTCACCTTGGTGAGTTCAAATAAAACCATTGGCTCAAACTTGCTTGCACAAGTCAGTTTACGTAAACTGCACTGAACAACGAGGTCGTGTTCACACGTTCAGTTGTGCTTTTAACGGACTCTCCAGTTTCTTGTCGTCGGGAGAATAAATTATACCTTCAGACCGTTAAATTCGCCTTCGAGTTGAAACGAGCATCGAATTTTTTAATGACGTCGGTTAATGGCAACTTTTCGTCATCAAGTGTTCATGTTCCTTCGTGTATGTTTGACGAAGTCCCGAAACTATAACACTGCCAAGTTCCTCCAACTTGTAAGTACTTCATAACAGAACCCGACGATGAAAAAAGGAGAAACAGAACCCTTGAATACCAAATGCAGCTGAAACCCCGGAAAAGAAGAGTGAAACTCTCCGTTAACATAAAAATATGTAAATTAGGCAGGAGGGGAAAGATCCATTTTTATATCATGTACATTTGAATACATATAAAATGAGTATCATGTAGGTATGTAAATTGAATGCCGTTTCAAGGGAAATCGGAAAGTCCTCCTGGATAACTTTTTCTAGTTCCATGGAGAATTCATGAAGCATGGGGACGGTGTTCCAAATTAAACATTTTCATAAATTTCCAGCTGTGAGCGGTTTGGGGTGAGTTTTGTGCTGCGGAGTCTCTGAGGGGAGCAAGCGGAATTTCTTTAGTGGAGTCCGACTTTTTATCTAGCAGGATTCTCTTTTTAAATAAAAAGGAAAAAATGGGTTTCGGTGCATAAGAGCTGACTTAAAATTGGTGCTTTGGGAAATTACGACGTTCGGATATTTCCTTCATGAAAAAGGTACTCCAAGGTTTGAAAGGCAGAGGAAGGATAGATTTTTCACTCAGATAACTATGAACTTAAATGTAGTCTTTTGGTGACAGACAAATCCCATTATAACCTAGCAAGTTCGCTCGCATTGCTCGCTTACCCAAGTGGGTGAAAAGACCACCAGATTGGCTCAACCAAATTTTTTAGACGTTTGGGAGGTTACTTTTGGTCTCCAGATCTTGTGGGCTACAATACTTCGAGACAAATCACCACCTGTAAAGCTCGGGGGCTTGGCCATTGAGGACCCGGTTTATTCATCCAATGGCAGGTACAACACCTACAGAAGAGCCACTTCAGTCATAACCAATAGCATCTCAACAGGTACTGAGTTGAATGTCGAAGACCATGCAGAGCAGGTCATCCGGGAGCAGAAGGAAGAGAAGGCCAGGCGGAAGCAGCTTAATGAAGAGAAGTCCACACAGCGGACCCTAAAACGTGTCGTTGATGGAAATGCCTCACAGTGGCTCACAAAAATTCCACTAGCAGCAGATAGCCTTGACCTTTCCCCCACACAATTTTGAGATGCCCTTTGCCTGAGGTATGACCGTGAAGTTGAAAATAACATTGTCGTGGCTTTGAGTTTTTAACATTGTCGTGGACAACCAAAATATGATAACTGTACGGCAATGTTAGAGTTCCACGACAATGTTATTTTCAACTTCACAGTCATATCAATCCGAAACTACTTGTGCTTCAAGTCTCCTCTAAAGCTCATTATTTAGAGCCTCTGACAATGTTAAGAAAACATGCATTACATTGAATCTTGGTCATTAAAATTACGGAACTAGATGCTACCACGACAATGTTAGTAATAAACCTACGCACCTGAATTCCTTCTTTCGCGTCAATAGAGTGAATAGAGAAAAAAAAGATTTACAGGCATTTTTTTCATGCAATGTTGTTTTTTTTCTTTCACTAACCCAAGAAGTAAATTGTTACAGAGTTTCAAATTGAAATGTATCCATATTATCAGGGACACATTTAGATTTTCCTGTGCTCCAATTCACATTGACATGGACCTGAAGTTCAAATTTAAATTTTAGACTGGGGAAAGTGATTCATAAGCAGCCATAGCGCATATTGCCTCACAGGTTATGACCAAAATCCATTTTAAAAAATTCAAGTAATTTGGACAATTTTCTTTCCAATTTTTCTCAGATCAAAATTGCTCCCACTTTAAGAATTACTCCATAATGATGGAAGAGGGGGTGGGTCCTGTTTGTCGATCAGAACCATTCAAACCAACCAGTAAAAGGAAGCGAAATCCGCTTACTGCCGATTGTAATATTTCTCTTCGGTCTTTAAATGAAGTAAGTTGAGTAAAAAACGCTAGAAAAAATGGCTGTGATGCCACCGAGTTGGTCTTCTGTTCAACTTTGTGTTGCTCGCTCTAAAACCTCGTAGAGAACTCGAGAAAAGAATGCAGAAATCCATAGTTGAAAAAATGGAATGCCAGTGTTGTCGAGGACTTTCCCCACTCAAAAGAGTTTCTACAGCGCAGCACAATCGGAAGGGTCTTAAGCCTGGAAATACGGACTGAAAAACCGGACTGAAAACAGGACTAGGCCTTTTCCCTCTCTCGGTGAAAGGAACCGAAAAGAGAGAGCGGTTGGTTTTAGAGAAGCGGCCAGAAGGAGGGAAGAGGCGGAAAACCCACCCCGTTACCATGAAACGAGGTGGAAAACGATTGGCGGGGAGAGGAAAACGGAAGGGTTGAAGATTCCGAAAAAAGAAGAATAAGGAGGAGGGAGGAAAAGCTTTTAATTTAAGTTTGCTGTCTGAGAAAAGGAAAGAGTTTGTAAATTTGAGGATCCTGGCGAGGTCGTCTCTTCCTGTGAATCACAGACCTGTCAGGTTGCCCTCGGAGTAGGGCCGTTCTCGTCGTGTTAACGTGTTATACATCGAACGAATCGGTCGTAAACATGTTATCAAAGTGTGTTATCAGTCGTCGTAAGTTAACACACCCAAATGGTATGTTAAAGTGTGTGCTAAACGTGTTTATCCGTCGCAACATCAGAAAGAAAATGGCCGACAACTTACAAGCTGTTTCTCAGTGAGTTTACTTCTTGTGAGTTAGTTTCGCCGTTAGTTTTTTGGTTTATTATTTTCAATAATGAACCTTTGGAATCGACCAAGAAAGAAAATTTTTAACACCCCTCAAAATTTGATGGTTTACGTTTTAAGGTACGTAGAATCCAAAAATCGAATAAAAATTTGGCCGTCCGTCCGCCGTCCGCGGCACTTTGCCCACTTAGCATTGACCGATTTTGATGAAATTTGGTATGTAGGCTCCATTTCGGGTCTAGTTGTGCCCCAAAGATTTAGGTTGATGTAGGTCACTTCTAAGGGTTCCAAAATCAATTTTGAAATTTTGAAAACGCCCTAACTCAAAAAATTTTGATATAAAGGTACTGCTTTTCCTTCAATTCAAGATTCTTTAGAATTTTTAGAATTTTTTGAGACCACCCGGAGCTCTGTAGGACAAACCGTTCGCTCACTACGAGAATTTAAAGTTTGGACGTACGGTAAATCAGAAACACGAGTGTGAATCGCAAAAGAGGCCTAATCTCCGTTCAAATTATAGCTGACCGAAATGCGATCGATGTTTTTCTTCATGTTGGATGGTTGGTTGCTTTGCAGACGAGTGATCTATATAGAAAAATAAAAAATAATAAACCATTGTGTAATAATTTGCAGCGTTTTTGAGTTGGAGTATGTTTAGTTGAAGTTCTTTTGATTTTCTCGGTTATTTTGTGAGTCATTTCAGTTGGAGTTGAAGGTGAGGAGGTATGGAGGGAGGAGAGAGGTGATTAGGAGGAGCAATCGGACGCAATGAAAGTGGAGGAAAAATTTGAAAAACTGTTTTGTTGACTACTTCATCAATAAGTTCTTGTTTATAACTTTTCTTCGGCATGACTGCAGTGAGTAATTCTCAAGTTTTCAGTGTAGAAAGTAGAAAATCTGTAAACAATCTAGGTGGTATAAAAGTTGTCTCCGGTACCTACTCTGTGATAAAAAAAAAAACCTTGCATGTCTCTTGGTCAGAGAACAAGCAATGATGGACATAATAAATGTGTTTTTTTAACATTTTTACCGAATGTATGGATGGCTTTTTACTCTTCTTATTCACACTTCCTCGACCGAATCAGGCCACACAACAACCATATGACCCTCATGGCTGCGGTCAAGCCACCTAATCGAAGAAGAAGGAGTGATGAGACTTTAACAACTTTAGCACGTTTAACACGAGTCGACTGGGGTTGTTCACGCTTTTTTTGTTTAACAAGTTTACCACTTAACACGTTTAACATGATAAGCTCAACCCGTGAATGATGGCGGCGCAGCTATGCGCGCACTCGGTTGAAGGGCGACAGCTCCAGTGCTCCTGTCGAGTCCGAGGGGCTAAAGGTGAGATCCCCTTCACTTTGCAATCGCGAAAACTGATTCACCAAATATTTATTTGTAATTCAATCTGAATAATTATCAACATTTATCAATCCTCAAAGTCAGTTGTATTTGGTGATCACAGATTTGCGATACCTACAGTTTCCATTAACATTTTACAGGTAGAGGAGGGACACGACCACACTCTAGGCCATCTCGCGACTAGTTTTGCAAGCATAGAACTGACCTTCATGCACAAGTTTCTAGCCTTCCAAGAGAGTTTTGGTTTATAATTTTTAATAATAAGCCAGAAAAAGAATCGAGGAGGAAAAAAAATTTTTAACATCCCCTCAAAATTTGGTGTTTTACGTTTCAAGGTACGTAGAATCCGAAAATCGAATAAAAAATTTTCCATCCGTCCTCCATACGCCGTACGCGGCACTTTTCTCAGCAACACTGGACCGATTTGGTTCAAATTTGGTATATGGGCTCCTTGTGCCGCGAAGCTTTTGGTTGATGTCAGTCACTTCTAAGGGGTGAAAATTAAGGGTTGAAATTTTCAAGAGTGCCCTAGCTCGAAAACTCTCAAAATAAAGGTATCGTTTTTTCACAAATTTTAAATAGTATTGAATTTTTAAAAAATTTTGAGACCACCCGGAGCTCTGCAGGACAAGCCGTTCGCATCTTACGAGTACTTCAGGGTTTTCCCTCGATAAAACAGAATCACGAGTGTGAATCACAAAAGAGTTCTCATCTCTGTTCAAATTTTATCTGACTAAAATGCGATCGCTGTTCATTTCTTCGATTTGTATTCAGGTTTGCTTCCTGAGCAACCTGTAATCAAATTTCCATATGAAGCTCTCTACTTTTCGAATCGAGTGTGAAGCGTTTAGTTCTTTCTAATAAATTTGATTGTGAAGGTGTGAAGCAGTATGGTGTGGTAGGTAGTACCTATCAATGGGTGGTAGGTAAAAAATAATTGGTTGGTAAAAAAACAAAAAACGCTGCAAATCATTGCCCAAAGGTTTATTATTTTCAGCATGACGTGTTTCCCTTCATACCTTACCTGTCCCATGAGGGGTGACTCACTCAGATTGCCCCGTACATCTTCGTTTTATTGGGGAACTAATCAATGTACAATGTGGTCATAACAGTGCTAATACATCAAATTTCGGTCTAAGTACTCCTAATTTGAACCCAATTAAAAACTTATAGACCGGGTAACATAAGTATTTTCATAGAATTCAATACCACCCGTGATGAATATCTCATTCGGGTTAGAAGTTACATGGCGGATTTGATAGTTCGGGAGAACTCTCCTGGGATAATAATTTCCTTATGTATGTACCGGGTTACCCAACTTTCAACCACGACTCCCTGGCTTGAATTAATTGAGGGCAAAACCGCGTCTCATAACACCTAATCTCCTTGATTTATGACGCTCCTTTCACGATTAATCGTCGAGGTAGTTATTAGAAAGGTTCCAATGTCCTTGGAACTTCCACGTAAAATATCTCCTAGAAGCTTCCTCCGCTTCGTGTTCTTAAAGTAGATTACAAAGGCAATTCTTCCGGCGGAAGACTTGAAAACGGAGGGTCGCGTTTGGGGATCGGAGATAAAAAGGAAAAAGCCGCTTTTCCAAGACGAATGTCCCCAACCGCTGCCTTCGAGAGTCGCGGGTTCCAGCGATCGGGTTTTAGCTGCGGGATCACGTATGAGATCACGCGTCTCACGTTTTTGCGAAGATACGACGAAATAAAATCTTACGTGGAGGCTCACGTTTTCAACTATAACTTGCAGCTACGTGCGACAGTCCCGAACTACCGCCGAAATGCTAATGTTGAAAGGGATACCGAGCACATCGGTGGGCTATTTTTTTTTTTTTTACGATGACAGGTTTTTCTTTATCGAGTTGATAGGTAACATTTTACTATCGAAATGAACAATTTATGTAGAGCACGTTGAGTTCTAGTGAGGAAAATGGTAGTCTAGCGAGGCAACGTTACGCAAAAGACTAGAATCTCACTTGTGTGGTTACGACCGAGTGTGACAAAAAAAAAAAAAAAAAAAAAAATAGGTGCGATTTCATATCGTCACCACTGGCGCCTCCTCCAGGCTAATTGACTTACTACAAAATTTGTAGTATTTATAAAAAAATTTGTAGTATTTATTTACAAAATTTGTTTTGCATAATATGCAATATTAAATGTTAAATATTATTCAATATGCAAAATAAATTAATGAATTTTTGTTGCGATTCTCCTACATTTCCATTTTTTGCAAGTAATATTTAGCCGATTTTGAAAAACTTTCATATTATTTAGGGACTATTTCACTATTATCAAGGAAGTTAGATTAAATAGGAGAATGGAATAATTACGTATTTTGTCTTGGATACTAGCCCGCAACACACTAGTGAGTTGAAAAGGTTGGTAGCTACGATGGATTGCGGATCATACGCGAACAAAAAATAGCAGCTCTTTGACGTTGACTGGTGTCCCGTTCCCTACTTTACTGTATTTCACAGTACCAAATATTTTCCTGTTGATAGACACTTGGAAATAATTGCATAACATTGCAGAATGAAGGTTTCACATCTTATTAGGTCTAAATTCAGAGTCTCCCTATTTTGGTTTATTATTTTCAAAAAAAAAAAGTTTGACTACCCTCAAAAATTGATGGTTTTGTTTGAGGTAGGTTCGTGTAGATTTTGAAAATCGAACATAAAAATCCGTCCGTCAAAGGAACTTTTCTTAATTTTAATGGACCGATTTGATGATATTTTGGGGAACTTGGCAACTGCCCTCCCGGCAAACTGCCCTCCTACCTCTTTAGGTCAGTTTAAAACCCCGGTTTGAAACTGCCCTCCTAGGCCATCTCGAGCGACTGCCCTCCCGGTAAACTGCCCTCCTGTTTTAGGAGGTCAGTTTCGAACCACATAGGTTAGTTAATTCCTTAATTGTAAGTAAATGTAGGCAAGTAATGCCCGTGTAATCTACATTAGCTTGTTGTAATGCCAACATTATGTTTCGTGTTCTGCAGGTAAAATATCTTGTCGTGTTTGTAAAGGCTAGGAGGCCAGTTTACCGGGAGGGCAGTTGCCAAGGAGGGCACTTGCCACGGAGGTCCATTTGTAGGGACCGATTCGATGAGAGAGCCCTGCTAATACGTGGTGTGAGCAGGAGGGCAGGTTCTCCTGACGTACAGTAAAAACTGGCCTCCTCGGAGGGCAGTTCGCCAGGAATGCACTTTCACGGGGCGCACATTTGTGTTTGGGGTTGAAACTACCCTCCCGCAGGAGGGCAGTTTGCCGGGAGGGCAGTTGCCACGGGGGGCACCTGCCCTAGGTCCATATTTTGTATATGGTACCCGAAGCTTTTGGTTGATGTCAGGGGTGAAAATCAAGGGTTGAAATTTTCCGGAGTGCCCTAGCTCGAAAACTCTCGAAACAAAGGTATTGTTTTTTAACCAATTTATGATAGGTACCATTGAATTTTTAGAATCGAATGAGACCACCCAGAGCTTTGTAGGACAAACTGTTCGTTCCCTATGAGAACTTGAGGGTTGGACTGAAGATAAATCAGAAAAACGAGTATGAATCGCAAAAGTCGCCTGATCACCGTTCAAATTTTAGCTAGGTATAACCAAAATGCGATCGCCGATCGTTTCCTTGGGTTGTACTCGGTTTCGCTTCCTCAGCAACCAGTAATCAAATTTTTAAACGAAGGAATTCTTTATTTCGTCGAATGGAGTATGATGTGTTTATTTCACCTAAATAAACTCAATTATAAAACGAAAACATGGTTAGTAGGTAGTGAAAACATGGCGTTGTTGTCGCGAGTTGGGCATCTCGGTAGGCGTACTTCGTGGTATAACCACCCGTGTCCTGCTCTTCTCATATTTGAACTGGTGGTCGTTTTATATAGGCACTTCCCTTCATCCCTCTCTCCCACCCTCACCTTCTTCATCTTCCCTCATCCCTAGGGCCGGCGTCGGGTGAGTCCTGGGCGCCCTCCCCATTATATTAAATATAATATAATAGTACCCCATTATATTAAATAAATCAAATTTTGATTTATTTATTTGTATTTTTTATTTATGGCGTGCCCCTGTGTCTTTTAGGGAAGTTTATTTTCAAAAAAAAGTCGATGGCAAAGCCGTGTTTTTTGCATACGAGTGATCTATATAGATCAATAATAAACCTTTGTGTAATAATTTGCAGCGTTTTTTTTAGAAACCAAGTTTTTTTCCATAAAAACACGGATTTCTCCTATTATAAAAAATTCTCAACTTCGAGCGACAGTATTGGAATGCACATTATTCACTATAACATAAGTCTATTTTCAATGCGAAAATTTCAATAACTTGCTATATTACGACGAACGGATACCCATTACGTACGTGCTAACTCGTCCGAGTAACGTCGCACGTGTCCGGAACCTTATCGGGGATTAATGAAACGTCCGTGTGAAACCTGTACCGCTTTTTCCACAATCCTTCCGTCTATTGTAGAAAACGCCAGGCAGCTTTTATCGTAGCACAGGGAGCGACACCGAAACTGTGCGATACAGGATATCTTTTCGCCGATCGCATGGTTCTTTTTCCTTCAGACTCATTTCTACATAAGAAAAACATCAAGCCTCACTCGATTTGTTTTTTTTTTTTTTTTTTTAATTTTCAATAATGAACCTTTGGAATCGAGCAAGCAACGAAATTTAACCCAATTAAAATTAAAAACTTCAACTCTAAAAATTTAGATTAAATTTTATTTTAGTGGTGCCACTAAGCTTTTGGTTAAGTTTAGTCACTTGTAAGGGCTGAAAAATAGGGGTTGTAATTTTCAAATCGCCCTAGCTCGAAAGCTCTCGATATAAAGGTATTGGTTTTTCATCAATTTAAAATAGAATTGATTTTTTAGAATCGAATGAGACCACTCAGATCTTTGAAGAACTAACCGTTCGCTCCTTATGAGGTTGGACTTGGAATAAATCAGAAACGGAGTGTGAATCGCCAATTTTTAAATTTTAGCGTTTTCGTTGTTTGATTCTTTGAATAAGTTTCTTGTGGTACTAACTTGTGCGTTCTTAGCGAACAAGCGTTTTGTCTAAATCACACCTACAGCATTAGTTCATGTATCCTCCGCTAGGGATAGTAAAGCATTTTTCCCTTGAATCACCTGCATCACATTATCTCAAGCTTTACGAAAATAGGTGACTAAGCTAATCTCACACGATTCAAAGTAAAAACGCTTTATTATCCCTAGAGAAGGATGCATGAACTAATGCTGTAGGTGTAGTTTAGATGCTCGTGCAAACAAGAATAAAATTTCGGAATGAAGGCACCCTCAATTCTTGGATAGTGAAGTTATTCCTACAGTAGGTAGTTTTAATGAAACCGCCGCGTTCCATCCAGACGGGTGAAAGGGCGTAAGTCTTTTCCAATCTGGGGTACTTTTAAAGAGCGTTCTTTCAAAAGGGGGCAAATCACCGTAGAGCGTGCTTTTGACCTTCAGTTTTGTAATAGAAGAAACACTTTTGTAGCCTCAACACTTTTCTTTGCACCTCACAATCGACGTACTCTCCTATCAAACGACAGTTTTGAAGGAAAATCTTCCCCAATTTTCTGTTAGATCTCCTCCGATTCGAACCTTCTTCCTCCACCGTTACATCACTTCGCAAAAAACAAGCTCTAACCAGTATTCAATTTTCCATTTGTTTGCCTCAATACAAAGAGGAAAAAGATTCAAAAGCAATCAACAAAGCTTGAGTGAGTTGTGAGCAAAGGGCTGAACTCGAAAATGTCATAAAAATCGATTCATCGAAATCGAAATTCAAACAGCTGAAGTGTCGAAAGTGGCTTAATTTCTCTACCAATCGTATAAACAAAGAAGGAATCGACTAGTGTAGAAGACGCTTTCGGTGAGGTGTCCCATGTATTGTTGGATGTGTAACCTATGATAAACCAGGTGTGGGCCCGAGAACAGTCTGGTCTCGAATTTTCTCAACAATGAACCTTTGGTATAGACCAAGAAAACTTTTTTTAACCCC
Source organism: Apolygus lucorum (assembly GCA_009739505.2). NCBI lineage: Eukaryota > Metazoa > Arthropoda > Insecta > Hemiptera > Miridae > Apolygus > Apolygus lucorum. Next base: position 50,048,874 of record CM019183.2, on the reverse strand, counting down.
CTCAAAATTTGTTGGTTTACGTTTCAAGGTAGGTAGAATTCGAAAATCGAATATAAAATTTTCCGTACGTCCGCCGTACGCAGCACTTTCCTTAGTTACCATGGACCGATTTTGATGAAATTTGGTATATGGGCTCCATTTGGGGTCTAGTTGTGCTCCAAAGCTTTTGGTTGATGTAGGTCACTTCTAAGGGGTGAAAAATAGGGGTTGAAATTTTTAAAACCCCCTAACTCGGAAAATTGTGATACAAAGGTATTGTTTTTCCATCAATTTAAGATAATACTAAATTTTTAGGATTTTTAGAGACCACGCGGAGCTTTGTACGAAAAACCATTCGCTCCCTATGCGAACTTAAAGGTTGGACTTACGATAAATCAGAAATACGAGCGTGAATCGCAGAAGAGGCCGAATCTTGACTTGTTCTTGACTCTGGAATAATTTTAAACTCGGTTATTAAGAACCTAACATCCCAGTTTTCTTGTGATTCCTGAAAAAGTTTAAATTTTCTCTCACGTCAGCAATAAGGAACGGATAAAGAGATCGAGGGATTAGAGATCCCTCAAACAGCTGCAATATGCTTCGTGCGAGAAATATATTCCGGATCATCCAAAACTTCTCCTGAAGAAACGGGACAAGGTTCCAAGAATATTCCCACATATTTTTCACCCAAAGAAATAGGAATGCTTCAAGGGAATCCCAAAGACTACGAAGCCCCTTTTTCCTTCCAGGGGCTTTAGTTTATCGGTATGGGGAAATAGAAGGGTCAGAAAAAAAGGGAAGTACCTAAGTAGTTTTATAGGGACCACGCGAGAGAAGTGGAGTTGTGGGGGCAAGCCGGGCCCACGGTCTGAAGGAAGTTAAGGTGAGAGAGAGAACTGTTGGATTTGGGTCGGCGGGAAAGGGTTAAGGCAGATATCGGTCGGGGCATACACTTTACGATCAAACCTAAAGTCCCTAAAGCGGAATCCAGTTAATTCGCGTCTTTATGGAGCCTTATTCAGGATCTCCCGACTTATTCCTTTCTCTATAACTTTCCATTCGCGTTTTACACCTTTCTAGTTCCACCTCCATCAAGGCAGTTCGTTTGTCGTTCGACGTGACGTTTTGAAGGGATTTCACAGAAGGGTGATTTCAACTGAAACGCCCGTTTGAGAGCTTTCAAGTTCGCAGATTACAGAGGTAATTGGTGGAATAAAAGTAGGTACTACCTCACTAACGACAGACATTACTTCTCCGAGTAGACGAATTTCAAGAGACAATAGACTTGGAGAATGCTGTAACGCTTTAGTTCCCATGAAAACGACGACTAGACTGAATTCACTACAACATGCAGTTGACGAAAGGAGGATTTATACAGGTTTGAAAACAAAGTCGAGAAGTCGAGAGTTACAACCCGTAGAGTCCTCAAGGGTTCACAACCCACTTATCTACTTATTCCTGTAGACGGAATTCGTGCTGTAGATAGAAAAAAATAAAGGTCCTCCAAAACTTTCACTCACACTATAACAATTCACACTAATAACACCTGATCTCGAGCCTGCCATCTAACCTACAGCGAACTCTACGTCGCATTGTTGAAGGGAATGCTTCTCAATGGCTTACAGTACTACCTCTCTGTTCCGATAGCTTAGACCTTTCACGCTCTCAGTTCATTGATGCCTTAGCAATGAGATATGGTGTTGAGGTGCCAGGCCTGCCATTGCATGATGTGGGGCACTATGGCACACGCCCTAAACTGCAAGCAAGGCGGACTGGTAAAACAAGGCCACGACATGGTACGAGACGCAGTTGCAGGAATGGCAAACTAGCATGGAGAGAAGTGGGTGTCGAACCTGTTTTGAAGGAAAAAACTAGCATGGAGATAAGTGGGTGTCGAATCTGTTTTGAAGGAAAATGGTGATGGATCCCCCGCATTGGTAGCTGATATCAAAGTCCACGGCCTATGGGACAGGGAGAGGACGGCATTTTTGGATGATCGCATTGTTAATGCTGACGCCTCCTCTTACCAGTCTCAAAGCTGGACTGCAACAGCCAACCGGGCAACCCAAGACAAGCTCAGAAAGTATGATCAGGCGGCTGAAGATCTGAGAGCTTCATTTACTCCATTAGTGTGCTCGTGTGAAGGGGTGTTGCAAGTAAAGTTCCTAGCCTAACAGAAGTTACTCGTGAATGTGCTCTCTGATAAATGGATTAAACCAAGATCTGCCATTGCTGGCTGGGTAAGAACAAAACTCCCCATATCAATCATCCGCGCAGTCTCCCGACGTCTTCGAGGCTCGAGGAAGAGCATCAGATGCCTCGGAATGGGGTTAGAGGACGGAGAACCCCTACCCCTACTGAGAAATTAGAGAAGAGGCCGCTCCCGAAGCTCAGGAAAAAAGGAATATTGAAATATAGATGTGGATCAAGCTCATAATCAATACGAAAGAAGAACTCTCAATGCCTTTATTGCGCCTCTTCTGTGCCCATCTGTCATCTTCATCCTTGTTAATAAATTGTTATAAGTTAAAAAAAAAAAAATCGGATCTGCAAACTCATTAGGTATGAGAACACAGTCCAGATGTTTGAATCCAAGAGAAAATCGTCTATAAGTATCTAATTGAAATAATATCAATCTAATCATAATCTTGAATCTAATTTACAATTAACAATTACTAAGTCCCAACTGAAATAGAGTAGAAAATATTCCGATGGAATAACCTACTCGTATTTCTACCCAATGATTTAAATGTAATTTAAAGTTATCAATTAACTAGACTACATAGATTGATATGAATTGGATATTGTTTCATAACAAATCGGCGTGTGATTTATATAGATTGACTTGTTCATCTTATATAAGTCCGAAATGAAATGAAAATGGATTTTGGGTGCCCTTCCCCCAGTGGTCCCTGCGTACCAGGAAGGTACTTGCTAATAGAACAAGACCCACATACTTTGTGTTTATTACTTTCAATAGTTAAATCAATCAACATCCAGCATACAAAAGTGGACAGCAAAATGGAGAATCAAAATGAAACTAAGTCGGTACATGTCGATTTCACTAACAAGAGAATCGATTATAATCCTGTACATTTCATGGGAAAAGTTATTCCGAATGCTAATGAAGCTAAATACCTAGGCAAGACAGTAGACACCAAACTTAGATGGAAAGCCCATGTCAAAAAATATTCGATATAGGTGAAATCAATATTTTTCTTTCGATATTCTATCGATATCACTGAAATTGATGAAGTTGACAAATGTTGAAGTTTGAGGTAAAGAGCCTTTTAAAGGAAACGCTTGCATACGAGTCTGCAACACATTGAAACATTTTCATGCCCCCCCCCCCTCCCCTCCCGAGACATCTGGGAGCTCGATTTTCGACTCAGCTGATCTGGGAGCTCGATTTTCGACTCAGCTGATCTGGGAGCTCGATTTTTGGCTCAGCTGATCTGGGAGCTCAATTTTCGACTCAGCTGATCTGGTAATATCAAACTGTAAAGTACCTACCTAACTGTAAAGTACCTACCTGTAAAGTACCTAACAACTTCACTTCTGATGGTCATAATCATCATTGTGGCGACTTGGGACAAATTTCGTCGCAACGAATTTCGTGACGATTTTTTTTTGACATTTTCATGTCTTTCATATGGCACATAAAAAAAAATCGTCACGAAATTTGTTGCGACGAAATTTGTCCCAAGTCGCCACAATGATGATTATGACCATCAGAAGTGAAGTTGTTAGGTACTTTACAGGTAGGTACTTTACAGTTAGGTAGGTACTTTACAGTTTGATATTACCAGATCAGCTGAGTCGAAAATTGAGCTCCCAGATCAGCTGAGCCAAAAATCGAGCTCCCAGATCAGCTGAGTCGAAAATCGAGCTCCCAGATCAGCTGAGTCGAAAATCGAGCTCCCAGATCAGCTGAGTCGAAAATCGAGCTCCCAGATCAGCTGCGTCGAAAATCGAGCTCCCAGATCAGCTGAGTCGAAAATTGAGCTCCCAGATCAGCTGAGTCGAAAATCGAGCTCCAGATCAGCTGAGTCGAAAATCGAGCTCCCAGATCAGCTGAGTCGAAAATCGAGCTCCCAGATGTCTCGGGAGGAGAGAGGGGGGGGGGGGCATGAAAATGTTTCAATGTGTTGCAGACTCGTATGCAAGCGTTTCCTTTAAAGGACTCATTTTTAACACAGAATGTGTTTTTGCGATGACCTACCGAAAAAAAATCGTCACGAAAAAGCGACAGAAAAAAACATCTGGTGATATGTTTATTGGTTGTCATGTTAATGTTTTATGTGCCATATGAAAGACATGAAAATGTCAAAAAGAAGGAAGAACTCCTTCTAAAATTCAGAAAAATGCATTGGCTCATGGGGGATACGGTCCAAGTTGTCAATCCAGAACAAGCTTACATTGTACAACCAAGTTCTTAAACCAGTCGGGAGTTCCGCTTTGGGGCTGTACGGCTCAGTCAAATCGAGACACCATCCAAAGATTCCAGAACAATGTGCTAAGAACGATTGTCAATGCACCATGGTACATTCGAAACGAACGTCTCCATCATGAGCTTCGGATCTAAACAATAAACGATGCTGTAGAGCGACAAGCTGTGAGACACCTACAGCGGCTAAGATGTCACATCAACGAGAAAGCTGTCCAACTCCTTGATACAAGTTGAAACATCCACCATAATCAACAAAACAGAGTGATGTATCTTAGTTTTGAATAGTTGTCCATTATTCTTACTTGGTGCAATAAAGAATATGGAAAAAAAAATATTTTCAATAATCAACCTTTGGAATCGACGAATTTGAATTCGCGAATCGAGAATTTAACCCCACTCAAAGTGTGTTGTTTCAAGTTTCAAAATAAAGGTAGAAGCCAGAAATCTAATAAAAATTCTGCCGTCCGTCCGCTGTACGCGGCACTTTCCCTAGTTACCATGGACCAATTTTTGATGAAATTTGCGTATAGGCTCTATTTGGGATCTAGTTGTGCCCCGAAGCTTTCGGTTGATGTCAGTCACTTCTAAGGGGCGAAAAATAAAGGCTGAAATTTTCAAAACGCCCTAGCTCAAAAATGTACCATTTAAATATATTGTTTTTTCATCAATTTAAAACAGTATTGAATTTTTAGAGTCGAATGAGACCACCAGAGATCTGTCCCTATGGGAACTTAAGGGTTGGCCTTACGATGAATCAGAAACACGAGTGAGAATCGCAAAAGAGGACTAATATCCGTTCAAATTGTAGCTGAACAAAATGCGATAGTTGTTCGTTTCTTCGAGTTGTACTCGAACTTGCGTCCTTAGCAACCAGTAATCAAATTTTCTAATGAAGGCACCCCAAACTCCCTATATCTTCGAATTGATTGTGAAGCGTTTATTTCTTTTAAATGAAAACTTGATCGTGAATCGAAAATACTGAATATAGTCATTGATAATGGAAAAGCTGTTTTCTTTGCAGGCGAGTGATCTACTCAGACAAATAATAAACCTTTGTGTAATGATTTGCAGCGTTTTTTTATCTCACAAATCTTCAAAACTTTTTCACCACAATATTTTAGTGCTAGACAGATTGCTAGTGAACAGGCATATTAAAAATACTGCTCAGTAAAACTCAGCTAAGGTAAACTAAGCAAGTGAAACTTTGACGAACAATCCCAGTAGTCTCAGCTACCGATTGCTTGTAACCTGTAAGATGGTAAGTTACTAGAGCCAAATCCTCATCTTCCAGTTGTCCTTCCTTTGCAACCAAGAACCTAATGCTGTTATGTAGGCACCCAAAATTGCAGATAATGGTGTTATATATGGTAGGTACATTCTATCAAACTGATTATTGACCTTGCGCTATAATATTGTTGGAAGGTAAGTATGAACGCTATAAATGGATAAGCAGTGTTCTTTGCAGATAAATTGAAACAATTGTGTAATAATTTGCATCGAGTTTTGTTTCACGGAAAATGAAAGTTGTGATTTTGATCCTGATTCGATAGGGAGCCTTGATTTTGTTTTCTAGTATACCGCATATCAATTTTATTACCATAAGTATAGACAGGCTAGGAAATCTCGTTTCGGTAAGTATTACCACCTGTAATCGTGCTGAGTACAAGACCGAACTGTCGAAGAAAGTGGTTTTGATCTTTCATTGGTACTGGCAAAGCTCCATTGATCATTTTATGGGAAGCAGCATGTTTAGAAACTAAGGGATGGTTTGATATACTATGAATAGTGATATCAATGTAGGTATCTTTTCTATAAATGAAGAAATCATGTTTTTTTTTAATGATCAATATGAAGGATAGATCAAGAAAATATGGATTATTTCCGCCTAGTTCAAGACTGAATTTAATAAAATGATCTTAATATGTTAATGGATAAAAGGATAAGCCTATTACCCACATCTTTGCAGGTAGCGTCGATATTGGTAAACGATAGTGGTAAACCACAATAAACCAACCACGTCAAAAGAAGCAATTTTAGCAATCGGAAAGGCCTGAATGTTGCTAATTCTATAAACTAATCGTGTGAACTTTGAACAGCATTTTTTTGGCCCAAAATTGATCTTATTTCTAAATAAAGTATTTAGGTTTTTGGATAATTAGTAAGCAAGGGACCAATATAAGACACAACTGGTCTCATTTTATTCGTGTCTACCAATGATTTTGACGCCTGGAAGGTTGTGATTTTGATTCTGATTCTACAAGGTGCCTTCTCTTTATATTAGAGAAATAGATAGGTAGGAATCCTCGGATCGGGTGACCAGCTTTAAAAGACACAATATCCTCGATTCTCATCGAAAACAAGGGGAAGGTGTCGACGAAAGAAACAGCTGTTTATCCTCCACGCGGATTGGACTTGAATGTTTGTGCGGTTGGGAGAAAAATACCACGAGAAAATGGGGGAAAAAGACCATCGCGGTAGATGCAACATTCCTTCCTTTTATCGAAAGACACTTGACCCCATCTGTCAGAGCGAGGCGGAACTAGAACAAGGATTCAAGTGAAGGCAAATAAATCCCGACGACACTCCCTAAAGGGGATACGGCCGAAGACTACGACCGAGTAATTTATTCACAAGAGCTCCACATTTCAGGAAGGCAAGCCGATCATTTCGACACCGATGTTTCGTCTGGGAAGTTACTGACGGGATTGATGAGAGGATGTGCGAGGGTCATGTTCCGTGTGTACAATAGAGTTTCTGGTTTCCGAACATGAATAAGAATTTTATGGCAGTTTCATGTAGCAGAGCAACGTTAAAAGAGACGGATATGGTGAATCCAAACATGAGGTAAATTACATCAAGCGACATCACATCCCGAAAGGGGTTTACAGGGATAAATCCCAAGTACATTTTCACAATGCAAGAACGGAGATATTATGTAGAGATTTCTGATGGGATCAAGGGATATCAACCCAAAGGTTCAAGTGGTACGATTTTTGGCTGCTAGGAAAGATGTTGAGTGCAGCTCTCTCACAAGGGAATTATTGTATTGATCGACTAAAATCGTCTTTCAGACATTAATTTCACGATCTAAATTTCATGAAATTATACTCAGTATGTCTCCTGGTGAGATGGCTTACTGAGATATCTACAAGACATCTAATGGTATCCACAAATTTCCTCTTTCAAACATGCATATATTTTCACAACTGAGCTTTTCAATAACAAAGCGCTTGTCGAAATTGCCTACCAACTATTACGTTTTTGAGTCAAAATAAGGTTTTTGAGAGCTTTTTTTTTAATAAAAAAAATATCACGTTTTTCGTCGATTTTGGATCATGTTGACAGATCCATGATTTGTCGTCGCTTCGTCCAAAACTTGTCGGCATCATCAGGGTCAGTTAGGGCCGGTTCAAGTTCAGAAACACTTACCTAATTAGCCCTTATTTATAATTCACAGTAAGTAAATAATAAGATATAACTTGGGCACGGAAATAATCCAGTATTTAAACACCTACCTAGTGTTCACAAAATTCAGCTGGAAACGAAAACTGCGGCAAAACCTGTCCTAACTACATGGTCTGCACTACCATGATTGTCTTCCAAATGACCAAAGCTATCTACGTTTCTCCAGTGGATGAAATGGTTTAACTATTATTCGAACAGAGAACATAAGAATATAAATCATATGATAGGTAGAAGGACCTATCGGTAAAACTAGAAAAAAATCAGTGATTTTCAAACTAGTTTTATTCATTTGAACTTGGAACGAACACAGACGGTGCGATCAAATATTAAAAAGCAAAAAATGAAATAGTTTACGTTTCAAGGAACGTAGAGTCCGAAAAATTCTTGGTCAATTCAAATGGTTCATTAATGAAAATTATAAACCAAACTCGGTACTTCCCTTAGTTACCATGAAACAATTTTGATGAAATTTGGTATATGGGCTCGATAAGGGGTACCGTTGAATCAGTCACTTCTATCGGGTGACAAATAGGGTTAAACATTTTCAAAACACCCTGGCTCGAAAGCTCGATATAAAGATAACGTTTTTCCTCGAAAATTTCGGATAGAATTAAATTTTTGAATTCGAATGAGTAGAAGTCGTGGTCCTTACTGACCGCATGGCCATGACACCCATCAGCAATCAATTTGGATGCAATTTTTAACTATTCGAAAGGAATCCAAGCACAATCGAACGACTACATAGTCTAAAATTGATGTTTCAGGGAAATTAAACACGTCATTTCCTATTTCATTTTTTTTTCTTCAAAAAACGCTGCAAATTATTACACAATGGTTTATTATTTTTCTATATAGGTTACTTTATATAGGTTACTTTTATATAGGTTCTATATAGGTTAGTTTCTACTTAGATCACTGAATGAAGAAAAATGAAGAAAAACATCGATCGCATTTCGGTAAGCTATAATTTGAACGGAGATTAGGCCTCTTTTGCGATTCACACTCGTGTTTCTGATTTATCATACGTCCAACCCTTAAATTCTCGTAGGGAGCGAACGGTTTGTACTACAGGGCTGCGCGTGGTCTCAAAAAATTCTGAATATCTTAAACTATCTTAAATTTATGAAAAAACAATACCTTCATATCAACATTTTTTGAGTTAGTGCGTTTTCAAATTTTCAAAATTCATTTTTCAACCCTTAGAAGTGACCTACATCGGACAAAATCTTCGGGGCACAACTAGACCCCAAATGGAGCCTGCATACCAAATTTCATCAAAATCGGTGAATGCTAAGTGACGGACGGGAAATTTTTTATTCGATTTTCGAATTCTGCGTACCTTGAATCGTAAACCAACAAATTGTGAGGGGGTGATGAAAAATTTCTTTTCTTGGTCGATTCCAAAGGTTCATTATTGAAAATAATAAACCGAAAGACACGAGTAATCGATTAATTCTGAATGACCTTAGTGACAGATGTGCGGTAGATTTTATTGATGCCTGTCGCCATTGTCAGAATGTCTGAATGATATGTTCCATCAATGATACTGAAATGGAGTTCCACGGGAGCGCTTATCGGACCGATATGGGTTGTCTATAACGATTCAAAGACGGGATAATTATTTGCGGTTGTGATCAGGATTGTCAGCCATGCATGGAATGACAACTGCTCCTATGGGGCAAACATTTCTGTCTATCGTCAGAGCGCTGGGTGGCCCCAACAAACAAACCAAATCGAAAACAGATGATGGGTTAACCCTCATCGGCAAATATGGTGATCAGCTCGTTGTTGATCCTCGGCTGTGTGATCCGTATCGGTGAAAGGGTCGAGAGTAAACAATATCCTTGTATCCGCTTTGGGCAAGAGGCCTGTCAAAGAATAAATCAGCAGTTGTCTACCCTGCATGCAAATTCACTCTTCATTTGGAACCACCTTCGTTCCTCAATTGACTTCTTGAGGGTATGGTCGAAAAAAAATGTTCAACGTTCAATTCAGAGTACCTCATTTTTGCTTCCTCACTACCGATGGTGAGGAGTCACATGGTATTTCGGGTACAGAAGAAATTTTTCTGGTAGATGATTTTTTTGTGGATTTAAACAATAAATATAACAGTAACCATTGCCATGTAAGATTTATATCAAATAAATGTTTTCCTGAATATTTTCAAGGAAATCATGAAGCAACACAACGTATTTAATATTTCGTAACTTTTCAGGAGAGAGAAAAAACAGGGTTTCTTGGAAGTTTTTGGAATTTTATTAAAATGGCCTAACTGAGTAATTGGGTTTTCCCATTTTTCTCTGGCAAGTATTGATCGATTTTGATGGTTCCTGCGGCAATCTTTCACTTTTTCAATTCCCCTAGGCAGATGCACTAATGAATTTCGAAAATCCTAAAAAATTTCAAATTTAGGTACAACTTTTAAAGTTTGAGCACCTGTAATTTAGGGAAATACTAACCCGGAACGAGAAACGACCCCCTTAACAACGCAGCGATTTCAGCACTTTTAGCGGCGTTTTAACTCAAAACGATTGTGTTCGTACAAAATTCTGCATCCGTTGGTATGAAAACCTCATTTTGATTGATTATTTTCAATAATAAACCTAAGGAACTGACCAAGAAAAAATTTTCGAATTGTGTGTGAAACGAAAATATGGTTGGTAGGTAGTGACAGTAGCAAAGCTGTGTTCTTTGCAGGCGAGTGATCTGTACAGAAAGATAATAAACCTTTGTGTAACAATGCGGCGTTTTTGCTAAAATGTTAGATTCGTGGTGTTGGTTCTTAAGCGACGAAAAGTGTATAAATGTGGTGTGAACAGCTATTAAGTCTTCCCTGACCTTAATCGATTGTGTTAATTGGATGGATTAAAAAATAAACCTTGAGTGCTTGAGTCAAAGCAATCCTTAGCGGAAGAGATCGCGTAGCAGTTCAACAAATCACTCCCTGGTGAGTTGAGGTGTACAGCGGAAGTTGTGAATTGTTGAAGTATGGAATTAACAGTTTCCCGGGGTAGAGATGATAGCAAAAACTCTGAACCTGAGGTATTAATACGATCCCGGAACAACTTCCGAAAATTAGCTTCGCTCAACCAGTCTGAAACAAGTTTGGAATTCGAATGGACGTGAGCGAACACGTGCAATCCGACTGGGGTGAATCTTACTCTGTGGTTTATATACTTCATACAACGCGCATTTTGGTTCATTATTAGCCAATAATTGACAATTATTGTCAAGGAAAATTAATAATACCAATAATGGAACTGTGGAGTCGATCACGAAAGAATCATTCTTGAAAATGTCGGTTTTGGTTTATTATTTTAGATAATTAACCCCCCCACCCTACAAAATTTGTTGGTTTACATTTCAAGGCACCTAGAATCCAACAATCGAATGAAAATTTGGACGTCCGCAGGACGTCGCACTTTCCTTAGTTCCCAAGGGCTGATTTTGATGAAATTTGGTATTTATGGGCTCCAATGGTGGTCTAGTTGTGCACCAAAGTCTTGGTTGATGTCGGTCACTTCTAAGGGTTGAAATTTTCAAAATGCCCTCGCTGAATAAATTTTGGTATGGAGGTATTGTTTTTTCTTCAATTTAAAAATGGAAGAATCAGTATTTCTAGATTAGAATGAGACCAACCAGAGCTCTGTAGGACAAACCGTTCGCTCCCCTTGAGAACTTAGGGTTGGCCTTACGATAAATCACAAAAACGAGTGTGAATCGCAAAAGAGGCTCAATCACCGTAATAATTTAGGTTAAATTCCCGTCCTTAGCAACCAATAATCAAATTTCCCAATGAAGGCACCCTATTTCTTCGTATTGAGTGTGACGCGTTTATTTCTTCAAAATAAATTAAATTGTGAAGAAAAAATATGGTTGGTAGGTAGTGACAATGGCAAAGCTTTTTTCTTTGCAGGCGAGTGATCTGTACAGAAAAATAATCAAACTTTGTGCAATAATTTTTAGTAAAAGTAACAGTGCACAGTACGGGATCTTAATAGGAAAATAATTCCTTATCATCCCCTATGATGAGTAAGAGGTGATAAGGTAGTGAAATAAGAACGAAAAAACTTCGGGGATCGATTCCACAACTAAAATTTGCATAGCATAATTATGTCTTATAACATTACTTTCAGTTTTTTATTTTCAATAATAAAACTTAGAATTGAGCAAGAATTTTTTTAAACAATAAAACTTAGAATTGAGCAAGAATTTTTTTAAACAGTCTGATTGTCTGACGGACACATATGTTTCGTCTGAGGACTTAGCGGTTGGGATGACAATAAATCATAAACACGAGTGTGAATAGCAAAGGACTGTTCATTGAACAAACAAGATCAAATCTCCGTACAAATTTCAGCTAATCACATGCGATTTGTTTTCGTTTCTTCAAATAGAGTTTCATGTCACTCAGTTGTTCTCCCTTAGCAACCAAGAACCAAATGTAATGAAAGCACCCACAACTCTCGAATAACGATGGTTTGGTGTAAGGTACTTGCTATTAAAATGAAATTGATGGTTAATACGTACTAATAATTGAGAGTTGTGTTCCGTGCAGGCGGGCAATCTATTTGAAAAATTAAAAATAAACCGTTGTTATAATTTTTTAATTGAAATTACCAAATTATGTCTTTCTGTTTAAAAAAAACCATCTCAAGGTAGCAATGATAGCAAGAAGTGCATGTATTTTAGATACGATGCGATCAAGTCCTCATCAATTTAGAGCAAGCAATATTGTATAGACATGACACATGATAATCCCATCCCAGTATCAGCTCTGAATCTGCGACTACAAGCTCGAAGGCATGAATCATAAAGGACAGGAGCCCTTTCACGTTATAGGTGTTTGACAGTCGAAATTAATTGCCCTCCCGTCGTTTCCCTATTGAACCAAAGACGTGAACGCGACGATTACGTACAGGTGGCAGTTCGGAGGAAACACGACGGTTCTACAGAAATCGAGTCGACTCGATCATTTGCCTCTGCGGTCGTTTTGCTCTTCAAGAGGACCACAATTTATACTCTCCGTCTATTAACCCAACAGAAATTGTCTCAGAAACGTCTCAAACTGGGCTCAAACAGATCACAACGTCTCACAGCGTTTAAAGCCTCGTTTAGTTCACAATAGAACATACATGAGAACATACAAACTTGGAAGTTTGATGACGTAGCAGAGATGCTATGGTACCCACCTGTTGATGACATTATAATATACTCAATAATCTTTCATGTTAACAACAACATCCCAGGATAGGAGAGACAACCCGGCCTTCAAAGCTACTGGAATGATAAATGTCTGGGGCATTCATCATTCAGAAAGCAGCTCAGTATAGAAACATAACAACGCTGAGAATAGAGAAAAAAGAAGGGAATGCTAGAAGGAAGTTGGTTCAAATCTCGGTCCAGTGCATTATATGAATACGTGATCAGTGGGTCCGCTACCCAGAGATGGACTTCAACAGGAAGAAGAAGGAGAAGGAAAGTCACTACACCCCTCATGGTCAAAAGAGAACTAATGGCCAGAAATGTACGAAAACCAAGTTTTTGAAATGTAACTTAATACATTGTGGGTTGGGAGGTTTAGGGTATCGGAACTTAACCATTCCCTATCTAACTACACAGTTTTATTAGAATGTGAGCCCTCGAGTCTCAAGGTCAAGGGGTGGCGGTGAAGAAGAAATCGGAGAATACTACTATACCTAGTGTTACGAAACTCCTCTAGTTGTGATGTCAAGTTTGTTATTGATTTTGACCACATGTTTTGGCTCCATACAATTTTGAATTATAAATGTTTTGATCACCGCAAAGTGCGAGAAATATATTTTTTTTTCAGTAGAAAAAAGGTATAATATACGAGTACTTCCTATATTATAGGAGTTTAAAATAGGTAGATAGGAGTAAGAGGATAAAAGTGGATAACACAGAGACAATTAGTGAAAATATCAAGTTTTTACCCTATTCTCCATCATTCTCAACAAGTGGTACCCCTGGTGGAACAACTAAGGATGAGAATCGGGAAAAGATGATAGTATATCGGCACAAGAAAATCGTATGGGGCCAAAACATGTGGATAAAGTCAAAAACAAACTTGACAACACAATTGGAGGAGTTTCATAACACATAGTATTAATTGGTCCTGAAATACAACATTTACGATATTTCCAGAGTAATACCTAGCGATACGATATTTCCTAAGTATTACCTATAATACGATATTTCCTGAGTACTACCTGAAAATATGATATTTCTTGAGTATTAGGTACTTAGTAGTACGATATTCCCTGAACATTACCTAGTAGTACGATATTTCCTGAACTCTACCTAGTAGTACGATATTTCCTAAGTATTACCTAAAAGTACGATATTTCCTGACCATTACCTAGTAGTACGATATTTTCTAAGTATTACCTAGTAATACGATCTTTCCTGAGTAATAGGTTCTTAGTAACACGATGTTTCCTGAGTATTGCCTAAAAATACGATATTTCCTGAGTATTACCTAGAAATACGATATTTCCTGACCATTACCTAGTAGTACGATATTTCCTGAACATTACCTAGTAGTACGATATTTCCTGAACTCTACCATGGTAGTACGATATTTCCTGAGTATTACCTAGAAATACGATATTTCCTGAGTATTAGGTACCTAAAAATACGATATTTCCTGAGTGTTACCTAAAAATACGATATTTCCTGAGTACTACCTAAAAATACGATATTTCCTGAGTACTACCTAGAAATACGATATTTCCTGAGTATTAGGTACCTGAAAATACGATATTTCCTGAGTATTACCTAGAAATACGATATTTCCTGAGTATTACCTAGTAGTACGATATTTCCTTAGTATTACCTAGTAATACGATATTTCCTTAGTATTACCTAGCAATACGATATTTCCTGATTACTAGCTAGTATTGCTTTTGTTCCCTGAAATACGATAAGATTCAATAATTATTTGCATCAACAAAATAATAAAAAATATAGGCTTCACTTGGATGAGTCCACTTGAAAATAAACGGACATCTACAATAAATTGTCAAATGACAAGAGTTAATGACACGTAAATTTGAGGCAATTGACGATTAGAGACCGAGGGTCAATCTTTATTAGTCGTCCTTTCGAACAAATAAATACGATTTCGTCCACATAATATGTGGGATATTATCCCAGTAATTTATCTCAATTCGTACCCAATGAGCCGTCGAAGGTTGAAAAATACGTTCATTTCCTCGTTGGAAAAAGGCGTGGACGCGAATCAGTCGTGAGATTTTTTGTCGCAGTTTATACGTTTTTCCCCTCCGCAGACGTTCTGTCCGCTAGTTAATTGTACCCGTTCAAGTGCGACAAGCCAGGAAGTCGCCTATTCCTCTTCAACTTCACCCTTCCTGTTTCAGACGTTTATTTTTTCCTCTTTCCCGACGATCCTCCCCCCCTCTTCCTCTTTTTTTTGGACCCAAGAAAAGGGGGAAATTCACGGGTCAGCGGATATTCACGGCATCACAACAAACCTTCATTTTCAGTTCAAACTCGGACTCGTGTTGCTGGATTCGCTGCCGGCTTCGAAAAAGGAGAGAAAAAAGCCAGTTCGGTGTGTTTAGGCCGTGTTTTTTTTTTTTTTTTTTTTTCATTTTGTTCTGGCTTATGCATGAAATATGGCTGAGATTCATCACAGAAAATTTTTCGTGACGGACGTAATATTTTCAACATACGTCCAAGGAAGGGAATGGCGTCAAACTGGCAAATTACGTTCAAACGTTGATTCACGACAAAACAGATGAAAATCACCAAACAACGGAACCACCTGTCAAATATCCAGACTGGGGTCATCAAGAAAAAAACGCTGTTACTTCGATTGGTTATTTTGCGTTTGAGTCAACACTTTCTGTCTGTGATAATATCACAGTAAGTTACAGTATGTATACATAACGTACATATTATGTATGTTCTTGTTAAGTTTGAAATTTTGATGTCACTTTAAGTACCTAGAGGCATTTTAGGACATTTCCGTGATATGAGTGATGCGAGTAGTTATGACTATAGGGTTGTTGTGATTATTGTGACTACGGAGTAATGAATAAGCGGTACCTTTTTTTCTTGTTGTTAATTTTAATTTTCTGTTTTGATGATAAAATCTGGTTGTTTTCTACTTTCTTTACAAAATGAATGAGAACCATATACCTAGAGAGTATGAGTTGGTTGGTGCTCTCTCCTCATGTACAGCTGCCATTGAGTGAGTTAACTACCTATTTTTGTTAAATATCCTCTTTGATTTATTTTGAACATAATTTCATGCCTGTATTGACCTCGGTAGGAAATTTTGTCTGAACTGTATTTTGACTCGCGTGAGATTTGGTTGTATCCTGCTTCTGTTGCCAAAGTTTGTTTATTGTATTTTTCAGGCCCTGATGAAGGGAATATATTTTCCGAAAGCTAGGCGATAACAGCGTTTCTTTTTGGGTGACCCCAGTCCCGATAGTTGACAAATTCTTCATACCGTGGGTCGATACACACACCATCTTAACAGAACCGCCCCCAGAATCGAAACAGCATCTGAACGACGGAAGCATTCCATCATCAGGCAATTCAAAAGACTTGTCTATGTTCCAATGTACTTCTTTAAAGTAGTAAATATTCCTCTTTGATTTCAATAAGTTTTTGGTTAATTATTTTCAATAATAAGCCTTTGGAATCGAGCAAGGAACAAAAAATTTTAACCTCAGCTCAATATTTGATGTTTAACGTTTCAAGGTACGTAGAATACGAAAATAGAATAAAAAAATTTCCGTCCGTCCGCCGTACGCCGTACGCGACACTTTTCTTAGCAACACTGGACCGATTTGGTTCAAATTAGGTATATGGGCTCCATTTGGGGTCTAGTTGTGCCGCGAAGCTTTTGGTTGATGTAGGTCACTTCTAAGGGGTGAAAATTAAGGGTTGAAATTTTCAAGAGTGCCCTAGCTCGAAAACTCTCGAAATAAAGGTATCGTTTTTTCACCAATTTTAAATAGTATTGAATTTTAAAAAATTTTTGAGACTACCCGGAGCTCTGCAGGACAAACCGTTCGGTCCCTACGAGTACTTGAAGGTTTTCCTTCGATAAAACAGAATCATGAGTGTGAATCGCAAAAGAGGTCTAGTCTCCATTCAAATTTTATCGGACTAAAATGCGATCGCTGTTCATTTCTTCGATTTGTATACAGTTTTGCCTTCTGCGTAACCAGTAATCAAATTTCCATATGAAGCTTTCTATTTTTCCAATCGAGTGTGAAGCGTTTAGTTCTTTCTAATAAACTTGATTGTGAAGGTGTGAAGCCAGTATGGTGTGGTAGGTAGTACCTAGCTGGTAGGTAAAAAAAAGTTGGTAGGTAAAAAAAATGTTGGTGGGTAAAAAACGCTGCAAATCATTGCTCAAAGGCTTCTTCACTCTTCAGATCACTGATCAGCTGAGAGAGCTCCAAAGCCATTTTCAATCCTATTGAATGGAAGTGCTCTTCCAGTTGTCTCCAGCATTCGAGGAGATCTTCTTCACTCATCAGATCACTGATCACCTTGTGAGCTCCGAAGCCATTGCTCAAAGCAAACCAAACATTTTATGTTTAATAAATCGACGATTTATTGAATCCGAAGGATTAAAAATGGCTTCGGAGCTCACTCAGCTGATCAGTGATCTGAAGAGCTCCGAAACCATTTGCAATCCTATTGAACGCAGGAAGCTGAAATTTGAGAGGGAAGGTCAAGGGAGAATACAGATGGTGGTAGGTGCTATTGATGGAGAACCAGTGATCTATACAGAAGGGTGATCTATACAGAAAATAATAAACCTTTGAGCAATGATTTGCAGCGTTTTTCTTTTATTGTCTCCAATAATAATAAACCTTTCGAATCGAGCAAGAGAAATAAATCCCTCCCCCAACCCACCCAATTACTGCTTCATGTATCAAGATACGTAAAATCCTAAATGCAAATACACAGAACATGGTGGAAGGTAGAGAGTGACATTGTCAGACGCCCTAGCTCGAAAATTGTCGGCATAGATAAAGAAGGTATGGATTTTTCATGAATTTGGTGTAGTATTGAATTTTTAGAATCGAATGAGACCACCCAGAGCTCTGCAGGACTGACCATTCGCTCACTATGATGAACGAAAAAATCATAACACGAGTGTGAATCGCAAATCGACGGTGAAGACGAAAAACCTCGTATCTCCAAAATCCCAACTTTTCAGGGGAGAGGAAAAACTGTTTTCTAGGTTCCTATGACACCTTATGTACATGGTTACGACAAATATTTCAAGTTTTTGATTCAAACACCTGTGCTTCAAAATAGTCTGAGGTGGCAACTATCACGTCTTTGGTAATAGGAGTTACGAGGATTCTCTGAATAAAAAGGGGCAACTTACGAGTTTTCTCTGCCATTGCTCTCCTAAACATACCCTCCTAAACAACATCAGTAAGCATTTTTATGACCAAAAAACTCTATTCCTGATCTAAATGAAAATTTCTTCGAACATTTCTTCTCAAAGCACATAATATTTTGATGTAATGAGATGGTATTTTCTCATTTTGAAAGGAATGTAAAAAAAAAGTTCTTTTTGACATGAACTCTATTTTAAATTATTTAACAGCATTTGTTTCAAATAGGAAAAAATAAGAACTTATAGGAAACCATAATTTAATATGATTTCAAATTTAGTGAAATTGCTTGCATACGAGTCTGCAACACATAGGGACATTTTCATGTGTCTGAAAGTAAGGTTGTTAGTTCATGTACCCAAGCATCAAAATAAGAAAACAGTTGATTGTTCTCTACGCAACATAGTGAGTCTATTTTATTTATTGGTTTCGCGTGAGCAAGTTTTCGTGACGATTTTTCAGTTTATGTGCCAAAGCAAAGACATGAAAATGTCAAAAGAAGAACTCAAACATTTTCAGTGAGGTAAATTGTTATAAAAAGAGTGACAGTCATTAGGCACAACATTCATCAACGATTGGAGATGAGATTTTGGATTTTGGATTGGAGATTTCCTGGTATTGAGTTTAATGGGTTCTCGTCGAAGTTTGGGAATTTCTTCAAGTTTGGGAACCCTCTTACGCGATCGTCTCTGCAGAAGTTCTTGGTGCTCGCCCTCGAAAGAAGTCTTCACAGGAATCTTGCCATCTGGAGTGTACCTAATTTCTTTGATGTGACTGACCGTTGGATCTCCTTTCTTCTGTCTTCCAAGACGAATTGATTGGTAAACCATAAACTTCTTGTCGCTGAATTTGTTTATAATATCGTATGTTATAAGGGATGCCGAGTATGGTACTGCCCTCCTGGCTTCTTCAGTGAACCTCACGTAGTTAGACGGCAAAAATATTTTTCTGTTGGCCAGTCTTCTCTCTATAGGAATCTACTTCCATTTGTGTTTGCCCGCGCACCAAGTACTTTTGGAAGATTGTCACGTTTTTGGCACAACTGAGAATGAGCAGTGCGTTGGACATGGTGGCACATTTGGCTTGATAGGTAGGTACAGTTGTCGCTCCAAAGAACGATATTTTTGGAGAAGTCGTTGGTTTTCAGCAGGTATTGTACTAACAACGATCATTTCTTCGATTTGTATTCAGTTTTGCTTTCTGAGCAACCAGTAATCAAATTTCCATATGAAGCTGTCTATTTTTCGAATCGTGTGTGAAGCGTTTAGTTCTTTCTAATAAACTTGATTGTGAAGGTATGAAGGCTTATGGTGTGGTAGGTAGTACCTACCAATAGTTGGTAGGTTAAAAAAAAGTTTGTATGTAAAAAAATGTTGGTAGGTAAAAAAATTTAAAAAAACGCTGCAAATCATTGCCCAAAGGTTTATTATTTTCTGTATAGATCACCCTTCTGTATAGATCCCTCCCTACCAACCGTAGGTGCCTACTACGTACTTACTAGAACATTTTTGAAAATTTCAACACTTCATTTCCATTTGGTTGGTGGTTGGGGTTGAAATGTTCAAAAATGCCCTAGTAGGTAGTAAGTACCTATGGTTGGTAGGGAGGAATCTATACACAAGGGTGATCTATACAGAAAATAATAAACCTTTGGGCAATGATTTGCAGCGTTTTGTTACAGTGGTTGCTAAAAGCTCGAAAATTACTAAAAATTTAAGTAAAACCTACAAAAATTACTAAGAAAAATCCAGAGGAAACTCGTATGGACCATTCGGGCTAAAAGAGGTAGCTCGTATCTTAACTCTAATTTTATTTTGAAGACTGCAGAGACAAATAATAAACAGGCCATCGAAATTTTTTATGCAATACACAGAAGAACATCCAATGAACTACTTTCAATAGTAAAATATTTTAAATCATTCAATAAATATAGTGAACATGAGAAAATTACCTAGGTCAGAGTGATACGTCGTTGTTGTAATTGGTGGTAGCGGGAGATACGAGTTATCTCTTCTTATTTCTCTTGCATACGGTTACGAGGAACCTCTACAGCTGATTTTTAGGCTTAAAACTCAATTTGTCAACGCTACAAGCGCTAAAATCGGTGGAGGAATGTAAAATAGGTAGGTAGCAGTAAAAACCCCATTTTCGGAAAAATTGGAGATACGAGGTTTCTCGTCTTCACCATCGAAATGCATGTTCACAGACTCCATTCAAATTTCAGCTGATGCGATGTTTGTTCGTTTCCTCAAAATAGAGTTTCATTTCTCTCAGTTCAACTGAGTCAGTTGTGAAGCAACCAAAAATCGAATTTCGTTACGAAGACACCCACAAAACGTTATGGCTGGTGGGTGCTTCATTACGAATTTTATTTCTCGGTTTTTAAGGACCACAACTGAGTACAACAGAAAACTAATTTCAATGGAACGAACAATATTCGGAGATGAGGCATATTCCTTCAGGAAAGGGTCTCTTGCATTTCAAACTCATCCTCATGCGAGCAGAATTCTCACCCTCCTCAAGATTGGCCACACACGTCTCACCCACGGGTATCTCATGTTGTCAAAACAAGAACGTCCTCCTGTCTGCCCAAATCCAACCCGCAACAATCAGTTCAACACCTTGTCACAGAATGCCCAACATTCTCGATACAACTTTGGAAATCACCAGAAACATTGCGGATCTTCTGGGAAACGATTCCAAGTGTTTTCTAAACCTCTTCCAGATCCTCAAATCTCTATCCTTATAAAACGAAATATGAACTCTCGTTATATCAAGCAACTTAACCCTTTGGCGATCCTTGGTACAAATGCTGTACTGGTAGAGAAGCAATGGAACTAAACCATGGGAGCAATGGAAGTAAACCATAAATATTAATTATGTAAGTACATAATTTATAATGTTTGGCGCTGATGACCAACCGGTTAATGCGCTCAATACATGAAAAAAGCGATTCACTTTCGTGTTTCTGATGTATGGTAAGACCAACCCTCAACGATTTGTTCTACAGATCTCTGGGTGGTCTCATTCGATTCTAAAATTTCAATTCCTTTATATGGATAGTTTTTGAGCGAGAGCGTTCTGAAAATTGCAAACTCTATTTTCCACCCCTTAGGAGTGATTGAACTGACCAAAAGCTAGCAACTAGACCCCAAATGGAGCCCTTATACCCAATATACCCCCATTTACCCGCGACGGCGGACGGAAGGAAAAATGTTTATTCGATTTTTGGATTCTACGTACCTTGGATTCTTTTTGGATTCCAACGTAAACCATCAAATTTCGAAAGGGGGTTAATAAAATTGTTCACATTCAATTTTCATTCGATTTCAAAATTCATGGTTGAAAATGATGAACCAAAAGTGGAACATTCAAAAGCTTATAAATGAAGTCGGTTATAGTCGAAGGTTACCTGACAACAGAAGACCCTCTGAGCAAATAAATAAATTTTAATAAATAACTTATCTATAATTGTAATTATAATTATCTCTCGTTTTTTAAAAGAACTTGAAGAACTAGCGTTTTAAAAATACCCAAAAGTTGCAAAAAGGCCACTTTATGAAAAATTTTAATTGTTCTTCGAGAACTTGTTTTGCTTTTTCGTCCAATGAATGCCTTTTTTTCATATTTTATGACTAGGTGTATTATACTCCCAATCGGCCAGGTGTAAATATCCGAATTGTGCTGCGGATACAATTAAAAATATGCCACAAGCAACCTCCAAAATTACCTGGAGGAGTTTTTTAATTAAAAAAAGAAAAACGAATGTTTTAATGAGAGCCAGGGGAAGAGCTGAATGTGAGCGGAAACCCGTAAAATGGTGAGGCATAAATAAAGGGGAAAAGGGATGGGGTTTAAAGTAGAGCATGTGAAGGGAATAATGGGACGACGGAATAATGGAATAGACCACAACAGGTAAATCCACTTGAAATATTAAAAGCGGTCGTGTAGTCGGCACAAAGGAGGTGAGAGTAGTCATTGTGGCTGGGCTTGAGTGCGCGTGCGTGGGCCCAGAATGGGGGTTGTCGAATAATTCAGAAGGAACCCAATGAGGAAGATGAGGTTTAGGTCTGTCTGAGGCGTCCTTCGAGATTGATAGAACGTTCGTTTTTGTTGTTTTCTGAATCGACTGTGAAGGTGAATGATAATTGACTACAAATAGGACGGACTGGAATATTATTTTCTCCATCAATATCACGTTTGTGGAAGAGGATGAACAGTTTGTGGCGATTCTCGATCATTCGGAATCTCCATCGATTGGTTGGTAATTGGGAAACCCCATTACCACCAGATAATTTTCCACGGGATCATTACAGATCCCACACAACTCCTCTCGCCAAACAGGTCTTGGGATGTACTTCCGTCTCCATCAGTAACGGCTTCCAATAGAAGTCGGTTTGGGGTGCTTTTCACCCTCAATTCCGGCTGCACTGGTGCACCAGTGGCTCTGTAGTAGTCTTCAGTCCGTCAAATAGATA
Source organism: Apolygus lucorum (assembly GCA_009739505.2). NCBI lineage: Eukaryota > Metazoa > Arthropoda > Insecta > Hemiptera > Miridae > Apolygus > Apolygus lucorum. The sequence continues at coordinate 50,026,084 of CM019183.2, read as the reverse complement.
ACCTTCCATACCTTTTTTTCTTTAAGGAAATCTTTAAGATCCAGGGGTGGAAATTGGATCTTGTAAGATACCCGAGGGAACCGCTATGTGGGATTCAAACCCTCTAAAACCTCACCTCCTTTTCCCACGTTGAATCTCAGCCTGGAACTGTTCAACACATTACTTCTAGCTGAGTCCTGGGAGTCTTCTGAGTTCTCTGCAAGGGGCCGGTCCATGGTTCCCTTCGCTGTCTCTCCCGTTCTCGAAGGATTTTTTTTTTTCATTATTTTTTCCACATAATCTGCCACAGTGGTCCAGTTTTTTTTCGCTTTCCAGCATCTTTCATACGACCGCCTCTGGGGTTGAGCCCTGTGCTGCGAGATGCAACTTCTCCCCTGTCCATCGCATGCATTCAAAAAATGTATGGAATGCGTCATCATCCTTGTTCTCCTGGTAGTTGGGACATTTTATGGACCTCACCTTCCCCATCTTAACCTTTCATACCTTCATTAAATTCTAGTTACGCCTGTTTATTAGCTGGTTAACATCGGTATTCTTCTTTCAGTTCTTTTATTACAATATTTTTGCCAATAGTGTTCCGTGAAGAGGTATTCCTCTTTGTGTGTATTTTCCCAGTATCCCCAGATAGTGTGCTTCACCACTCTACAGTTCATACTTGAATTGTTTGTTGAAATGATTTTTTTCATGAATGTACTAGGATTGGTGCACCGAGGATTTTCATGAAGCACGTTTGACGCTTGACAAACATTGAACCCTCGAAACAGCCATAAGTTCTGCATTTTCCACCCGAATTTGAAGTAATTTTCTGGTATTATGTGGGTGAGACTCTAGATGGTTCCTTATGAAAATCAGCTCAATGAGACACCGCGATTAACCCTTTTGTTGCCAAAAAGACAAAGTCTGTCAAATTTTTTCATCATTAAAAAAATTAGAGTTCGAATTACGAGTAAATGAGATTTTTCTAGTTCTTGTATTATTTATTCATAAATTACAGCTTAATGTCTTTCCCTCCTCCCAAATTTAGGGGTAGATTCAGCCACCCGAACTAATTAAAATTGCGTCCTAACTCATAAGGATGGAAAAAGTCCATTCATGCTGCATGAATTAATGAGCGACTTTTCAAAGAAATCTTTCAGTTGAAGGTATGGTTAAGGAAAGGACAATGGTGTTGCAATTTCTTTTAGAAAGTTTTTTTTTACACCATTCTTGGTTTTTTCGATTTTCAGTATAGCTTACCAACATACTGTATGCACTGGGTATGCTTTGAAGATGTTAGGAGTCCATATTCACGTTCTATTCGTCTCCACAAACTCATAGAGTACCCACACGGCTATTAATGTTTTTCTTTCGATTTTCAGTATACCATACCAACATACTTTATGCACTAGGTATGCTTTGAAGATCTTAGGAGTCCATATTCATGTTCTACTCGTCTCTACGAACTCATAGAGTACCCACACGGCTACTCTATTTCTGGGTACGACAAATATACGCGCGTTTTCATTATATATATAAATAGATACCTACATATCTTTCTTAATTTTGGACAATTTCCATTTTTGATTTTTTTTTTTCATTAATATCAGAAATTTTGTGATGAATCCAAATATACCTTATATTACCATGGTTGTGAAGGTAATAACCACAAAAAACGGGAAAACCCCGTTTTTTTACTTTTTGAATTTTAGACCACTTTGGATTGTCCAAAATTTCTGGCTAACGAACTTGACCTTTTGTTTGTTGTTACGAACATTTTGGCGAAAAGTAAAGAAAAAATGTCTAAATAATTACTCAAGTAATCGTGCGGAATGACATATAGGTATATACAATTTTTGGAAAAACTTCAGGGATCGTATCAGAATGTTCCAAAACGGATTTCAGTGTAAAAAGTTTTCGAAAAAGTCCACGGTCGACCAAGTCCTCGACTAGATTGACACTCGTGTAGAGTTCCCATCGAAGATAAAAAGAAGAATAACTCGAAGGACCCAACCGTCAATTAACTCTTTTACCTGCGTAATCAACCAATCAACAATAACCGCATCAAAACAGCATTTATCGATTTCAAATGAAACCAGCATCTTGTAATCCACGTCTGACAACCAGGCCAGAAGTGGGAACAGCTTGAACCTACAACCATTCCGGAGACGTCTGCAGTTGTAAGAAAAGAGGGAATCCGTATGAACCGCCGATGCGGGCTGAAGGAAGACACGAGGAAAGCGACATCTGGCGGCAATGATTGTCTCCGATAACACCACCGCTCCAACTCTGAGGGAAGAGACCTTGTTCTATTAGAACCTACAACTCATCCCTCTGCAACAGTTCTTGATTTCCTCTCAGCCCAAGAACTTTTTTTATTTGAAGGCAAAAGTGCCGTTCGGAGTTTTTGAGCTTTTACTGGCAGAAACCCCATCTTCTCCCCGCAAGCGAAACTTGTAGTCGTCCAGGCGTAAGACTTTTCATTACTCGAGCTACACCAAAAGGCGCGGCGAAGCGCGGCGTTTTTTATTTTCCCGTCTCAGACGAGTCCAAAACCGACGAGATGAAAGTCTTGTTATCCCTTCGACGCCTCGCATTTTCTCCTTTCTGTGTTTCTTCTCTTTTCCTTCGGGTTGTAAGTAAAAATAACGACTTTTTGACAAGAAACGCTCTTTTCCACTCCTGTTTTGCGTGCACCTTTTATCGTTCAAGTAGGTCACACTCAGCTTTTGTTCGGAGGCGTGTAACTTCTGTTGTGTAGAGCCAGATAACTCCCGGTTGGAAAGCGTTCCCACGTCGGGTGAGGTTCTCTTTTCGGTCTCTTCAAATTTGGATATCCAGTAAGGTTTGCCACGAAACGGGCAGGTGTACAGCCATTATACTTAGGGTGACCAGGGTTTTTTTTCAGTGAAAGCAGGACCCAACAAAAAGAAAATTTTCAATACTGAAAAACTCTTGTACTATTTAAAACCATCCTCAAAACAGAATAACTAGGTAACAATGCATAAAATATAGTTTGGTAGCCTATAATTCTTTCATTATGATTGCACAATTCAGTCTTCAAAATACCTACCACAAAAAACGTTCATCAAGTTTTTCTGTTCAAGTAGTTAGCAGTTTCTATTCTGATTTAAGGAACACTAGAAAATAAATAATCAACAGTAAAGAACGAAATAATCTCAAAGACAGACTGTTCTGACTCCAAGGGAACACAATTTGACACAAGACAATGTTGTTACTCCTCCCCCTACTGGACTACTTACTACCCTGCACGATTTTACTGACTAGATATTAATGCATCCAAATTGGCAGCGAGCAGTCAAGTGACGTCAACATTCCAATTTGGAGCTACTGCTAGTTAACTACCGGCCGTTGACTGGAACTGACACGAAGACGTCTCAATTCAATTGACAGTAGTCAATTTCGTAGTTGGAAAGAACAAGTTGTAAGATTGATAGGAACTGACTTAACGACGTCTCATTTCAACCTCACAACTTGTTTAAAATTGAATTTACTTGAGCAAATTACTATTTAGTGGTCGGATAGCGATCAGAATACAAAGGACGTCAGCATTTCCTTCCAGTAAATAGTAATGTGGGAATTTTGATCAAAAGGGTAATAAGCAACTTGGAAAAATCTTGAAAGAAAAACTTCAACTTTTTCAGAAAACACTTCGATCAAGATACTGGCAGATACTGGCGGTTTGTAACTGGGCTGAAGGCTTAGAAAATTTTGAATGAATGGTGCCTCAAGGGCCAGCGTACGCCCTTATAACGAAGGGGTAGTCGCGAGATGGGGTGAGTCCCCATTCGAGGCAACCCCCTTCCTACCCTGGAAGGATTCTCCTTGAAGGGTGTGAGCTGCCGCTCAGCGACTCACTATTTCCCCTTTCAGGCCACAGAGGCCGATAAGTCCTGATACACCCCCGGAGAGGATCCCAGGCCGAAGAGGCCAATAAGCCCTGATGAACCTTGGAAGCAGACCCAGGCCGCAGAGGCCAGTAAGTCCTGAAGATAGCAGCAGTTGAAGGAGAAGCCCCACAGCCACAATCACATGGGGCGTGGCCCACTCAAGTGCCCTCCCACCACCTTGGGCACAACAAAACCATCTGATTGTCAAGCAAAATGGAGAGGAAATCCCCACTCAGGAAATCAGTCATGCCAACAACATTTGGTGTTGACCAGTTGGACAACCTGGAGAGGAGAGGAGCAAAAGGTCCATCCAATGACCTGGAGTCTTCAGTCCCTGTCGCTATGCCTTGCCAGCAAGTCTAGAAGCTAAACCCCTTGTCTCTGACACTCTCTCCCCTAAAACTATATCGATACAGTATCGATCCTCCTCCTGCCTCCAATCAGTCTTTGGAATAGGTTTTGACCTGTGAGTGGTGACCATCTCAAAGTGAACTGATCTAGTCCTGCCTCCCCTGGAACCGTATCGCCAGCTGTATCGCGTGCGCGTCCCAGTCCTGACCCGGCTCTCCCCCTTCAAGATCTTCTCTTCGCCTCTCGTCGTGAACGGACTCGCCACGGTACCCCGTCACGTGAGTGTAACAGTGTCCTATCTACATATTGGCCAATAGTAGGTAGAAAAGTGGAAAGTAACTCAGTAACATTAAGTAGAGTCATAGCTCGAACTGGAACATTGGAACTTGAGTCTAAATTATATTCATACTGTACCTGTAACGTACCTATAAGTGGAGCTGTAACGCCTAGTCAAGTCAAGTTAGCTTTCACATTTGCCTTTCATAGTCAGCCCTTCACGACATATCGGGTCGTGGAACCCCTTAAAATCGAGTCATTCTTGAATAAAACTACATTGAATCATACTCACCTTTCTTTAGCATCTACCCTGGTTCTGGTTCTGTTTCACAAGTAACGGGTATTGATATAGGTAATTAACTTCACTTGCAACAAAATCGTAACTTCATTCAATCTTTATTTCAAAATCGATACACTGGTTCTAATAACAAACAGGTAACATCAAAGGTATTCAAAAGGTATCTCCAGGTGTATCGCAGCCTCATCTCCCAAACTGCATCGTGCCGAGCTACCCAGAAGTACATCGAAGCTAAGTATAAATTCTCTTACTAGCCTAAGTGTATCGGTATCGCAGTTTTAAATTTCTCTTTTCAGCAAACCCGTTACAGTTTTCAATTCATAAGGAACAGCTTAATCTAAAATTCACACCCCGATCGAGTCGATACCTCGACCAAAGGCTTACAAGGGGGTGGCTCCTCCAATTTTGCTAGGACCTCTTAGAGTTATTTTTATTGTGAAAATACTATGATAAATAGTGGTTCACCACCCAGACATTTAATTTATACAAAAATGACTTAGTAAACGAAGGAACTGCAAATGTATTGAAAGATGGTGGCGCTGCTAGGTACCCTCCCAAAATACACGGTAGGGGTAGGTAGAATGAGTACTTTGTAGAGCTATGAATTTCCTGTAAAAGTTTCTCGTCACAAACACGCATATCTTAGGAGGCAAAATGTCGACTGAATCCTGGTGCTTGAACAACTCTAGCCATCAAGCTTCTGTGGTCGTTTTTTCTTCCGTCCACTTAACGAGTTTCTCATCGTTGACATATGTCTGGACCAGAGAAATTTCATAAAATGCAACGTCGAAGTCCACAGCTGCCGTCGACGTTGAAAACACGTCGGAAAATGTCTCTAGAGAAGTCAATACTTTTCCTCCCAAGAAAACTTCTTTCTTAATCGAACCCAAGGAAATTGAGCCAATTCCCGAAGGTTTGCCGTCCATATCTCAAGATAAGACTTGCAAAATTGGTAGAATTTTGAAACTTGTTGATGAAAGTCACCCTTCACTGGTGAGATGCCACTTGAATCTGGAAACCACTTGTTCAAGCCGGTTCTGACTTGGAAAGGCAGAAACTTTGATGACAGGCGGTTTTCATTTTTTTCCGTCAAATCCAAAAAGGACAGAGCTGCATCAGTGGCGCATTTTTCGTCTCCTTCAATTTTTAAAATTCTGTACATTTGTACAAACCACAGCTAGGTTTCGCCCATGTTGGGATTTTTTTTTTTTTTTTTTTTGGTTTGGTTCGATGGGAAAGGCTTATTTTTGTAAGTTGTTAACGCTATTAGTGATGAAAGAAGGACCCATGGCAGGACCACTCACACGAAAGCAGTACATTTTAGGGTCCTTTCGAGGTATCTGTGGACAGGAGGACCACGAACTAGAAAGTAGGACCTGTACTGCTGAAAACAGTACCTCTGGTCACCCAAATTATACCTACAGGGTGAACACTCTAAATGTGTCATATCTTCAACGAATCGATTCTATGCGGGATTCTACTACCACAACAACATCTCATTTAACTACCCCTCACCGTCGTCTACCTCCGTCGTTCGAATTCCTTAAGGAAAGCTTCTAGTGATGACCAACTTTCCTCTCACATCTCATCTCTTTAAAAAAATAATAATAGTGATATAAACAGACTGAATATACGTCAACATTTTTTTAGGAGCTGTACGACTGTCACCCGGACCTCAAACGTCGTTGCATCTCACACCCGGTCAAGTCAACAACGGAGCGCGCTATCTCAAAGCGGAGTTGCGACTCACACCAGCTCTGAACCAAAAATGGATCTCCCTTGACCCCGAAAATAATTCCCTAAAATCCCACAAATTCACCTTCCCATTTGTAGTCTTTAAACTGTCACCACAATTATGGAGGATTGCTCTTGTAGGCAGGCACCTTGCTTAGCCTTTTACTTACCGTTTGTGTTCGAGGTGGTTTGGTTAAAAAATTGTAGTTTGTAATCTTCCTTTATCGGAATCGTCAGAACAGACCTCAACCTAAAATCGCACTGATGTAGAGCTTGTCAAAAAATTAAAAACAAAAGAAGTTTAGTCCCCTTCCTCGTCGTCAAAATGTGGCCGAAATTCGAACGAGTGTTTTTGTTGAACGTGGATGTTGTTATTTTCTATGCTACGGACAATCTACCTTGTCTTATTCACGATGTTGGGCTTCGACTGGTGAATCCTTCCCTCCTCAACTGACTGAAGTTTCGCAAACACGTCTGCACTTCTAACAGTTCTTCAATGAACGTTATAATATTTGGATGGGGAGGGTTGAAGTCTTTGTTGACTCGCAGGCATTTGTTGTGAGCATTACTTCTGCTGTTTTCCATGCCCAAATCGTGGGAGGAAATGGCGAGTCATCAGCAATGTAGTTCTCATGTAGGTAGTCCATGAACTCCTGGACATTGTATAAGATAGATGGCTTTTGAAGTATCCATCCACATTGACCCATGACCATGACTCCCAATTATAGACATTAGAATAAGCCACAACATCGCCGGGAATCAACAGGAGGGAAAAGTGTACCATCGTGAACAGGGAAACTTCCCTCGCTTACAGCAGTCCTGGCTGACAGTTACAACTACCGATTCTGCTCTCACTTGCATCGACCGGGTGACAGTCACAACAGCCCCCACCACACTTTCTCTTCTCCCTAGTCAAAAATGAACCAGCGGGTGTGACTTGCCACCCGCCCATTTTTTTTCAACCTCGGAATGTGAAAAAACCAGAATCAGACAAATAAGTTGGGGAGAATCATAGGTACGCGGGCGGGTTAACATTCATCAGCTGCAAGTGAGCCCTTTTGAACACTTTTAGCAAATTTTCGAGAAAAAAATGAAGCAATTTCAACGGAATTATAAACTTTAATATCAAATATGTAAAAAGGTTTTTTTCTAAAATGGAAATCTATATTTGAAATATTAAAGTTGAGAAAATTCTTGACATTTAGTAGATCTAAATTTGAAAAATACTAATAAAACCGCACGGACTTTTCTCCTCCTGACTGCCGGAATTCCCCACAAAAATGTTTGGCGTTCACACTTTTTCCAGTGTATTTCGAGAGAAAATTGAAATTCCCTGAGTATTTCAGGTTTTCCCGATGTTCCAGGTCGCTTGAAACCCTGCAATTAAAGTGATATTTAGAATACATTATTGGAGCTGTTGCAAATAAATATGTAAAAATACGTCTCACAGCAAGGATGGTTTGAGAAGGTTGCCGCTCTAACAATCATGTTTAATGACAACCTGTAACGCCCACTTCGTTGTCACACGTCGTAAAAACGATGAAAATACGTTCGCTTCACACGAATGCCACATCACGCGGCACATCACTAAAATATTACAAGCGAACCCCAAGACGACGTAAAATACACGACATTTGAATACTCACTAGCGTGGGCGTCTAGGATTCCAGCTATGAAGAAAGAAACTTGTGTCGGAGTGACGTGGCAGTTCGAAGCATTTGTTACCTGGCATACTTGCATAATAAGACACTCGGAGCCTCGTGGGCCAGGCAGTAACAGTAGTTCAGAGACAAAAGTTAGGGACACGTCACCTTTAAATCCTTTATCTCTGACTATTTATTCACCAAAGTGGACAATCTTTCCCTTGTGTTTCTTTCGCGTTCCTTCTTCGTGCTAGACCTCGGGAATATTCTCAGACCTCCAGTCAGCCTCCTCCCTTCTTTCGGGGATATAACTGTTCTTTTCCTATTATTTTTTATCTTTCGCAAGACCTCATAAATAGTAGCGATCCGTTTCATTCTCCATAGAAGCCTCTCGAGAGGAGGGGAAGGATTAGAAAGTGACTCTTTTTTGAAGAAGTAACCTTCAGTCTACTCACAATAAGCCTTCCCTTCCACCCCCCACCAGTTTCCATCACACTTCTCGCCCCTAACTTCACTCATCTCTTCCCAACACGCTACTTGAGTCCCTCGCAGTTGCATTATACAAATGGGAATATTATTTCGGGAAACTTGCGAGCCTGATCATTTTCTTCAGACATTTCCCTCAAATCGCGTGTCTTTTAGTGCTTCCTTTCGCTGACTTGGTGAATTTCCCAACCAATGACAGTCCACAATAAAACGATTTGAAACGGCACAAATCTGCAAGTGATGCCTAATAACTGTAAGTAGACGGGAGGAAGAGGAAAAATATGGATAAAAACAGGTACGCACGTAAAAAAGAGTACGTCCAACCATAAAAAAAAACTTGAAAAGTAAACCATCAAATTTTGAGGGGGGGGAAGGTAAATTTTTTCTTGTTCCAAAAGGAAAAAATTAGTGCATTTTATAGTTCACATGCTTATGAATCTAACGGTGCTGGAAGATCCGTAATTTAATTGAATAATAAGAAGATAATATTGGGAGTAAACTGACACTCGAAAGGCAGTGATAACTGGTACACTTACTTTACTAAAGTAAATAATAATAAAGATATGACTGAACTGTCAATATGGCCTTAGGATATGGCTATAGATGGAAGGAAGCCATTTTAAACCCCTTGCACCATAATGGGGTGTGCGCATGGGTCGGAAGAACTGTTTATTGTTATTTTTGATCTAACCTAGACCTCATTCTGAGAATTTTGACACCAACCGCGACCTTCTAGCGTGAGAATAGATTTTTCAAAGTTTCGAATGTTTATGACGTCACAGTGGGCTGGGGGGTCCTGCCCAGGCGTGACGTTATAAACATCCAAAACTTTGAAAAATCATGGAAAAAGATCTTCTCGTCCAAGAAAAGAACGGCTGGTGTCGAAATTCTCAGGATGAGGTCTACTTTCGATTAAAAATTTAATAAAAATCATCCGCACCCCCCATTGCATTATGCATCTACCCAAGGATGGTCAATCTTTCTGTATGTTCAGAACTTCTCATGAACTATTCAAATATCATCGACGTGATATTAATAATATTGTGGCACGGAGATAGTATTTCTCCCAAAATTCATCCTCAAACCAACCCAATTGAATAATCACTACAATGGAATAATCCCGCTCAGACAAGGTCGATCGCTGTTAATCCTCATCCATTATTTTGAACGACAGCTACCATGTTTTCGGATTATGTAATTCAGAAACACATCACATACGCCACTGACCGCCCATTGCTCGCAGCACACCATCAAATCCACACGATTTCGCAATCCTTATATTCTGTCTTTCTATTTGCTCTGCGAGATCGAAATAATTCACAGCTCAGCAGTTGCGAAGCTACCTTCTCTTTACCAACTTGGAGAAAAAAATAGGTATCTGTTTTAGTGTCTGTCCATTCTCAAGGGAAGTTTTATGACCTTTTGTCAGACTATTTCTCTCTCCAGAAAGTGATGATTTATGCCACTTTACGGCTTCCTCGTTGAGACAGACGATTTATGACTTCTCGAACTTTTCACCTCGAGTGATACAATATTTTCTCGAGAGATTTTTTAAAACATATTTATTCAGTTCTACATTCTAAGACCAGCAGTCATACCTAAAGAACCATTGTTATCTCATGTAAAGGGAAGATACATAACATAACCGAACTCCTCGCACTTCAGTAGTAGATTATTAAACGAAGAAATAAACATGTCTTTAAGCAGAAAATCCAGTTACGAAAAGTGGTGATCTTTTTTCTTCGACGGAAATGTTTATCACGAAATTTAGTCAAGAACGCCTGCTTCTTCACGTACAATAACATTCACAGAATTAGTTGGCATAGGAATTTTGCAGCATACAGCCAAGTGCGCCATACGGGCATGTGTTCATCGCCTATTTCTCCAGCCTGGCTACTCATAGAAATTTTTTAGCGATTTATTCGCTTAGATCTGGTGCTCATTAACTTCTGATAAAATTTAGAGCTCTTTTGTTGCTGTGAGTGAAATTATAGATGATTTTCCAAACCTCTATCTTTTAACTCAGTTTCACAGTTCAAAGTAGGTCACGTAAAATTGTTTTTATGGATTATTTTCCCACCTTATTCTCTATTCTTTTCGTTTGTAGCCGTTTCTTCAATAGTTTCTGCGTTCAATTCGTTCTTCGTAGGAAAAGAAAAGTCAAAATTGCGTATTTCATTGCGATAGCGCACTTGCCCTGCAGTTTTGAGTGCAAGTGTGCTTTCAAAAATGCGGGCAAGTGCGCACAGCTTGATTTTCAGTGTCAGTTGAAAGATAAAATTCTAGAAGTTAGTCTGGTCTCATGAATTTCATCTCAAGAGTTCAGCGTGGTCTCTTCCTCCTCATATGACTTATTTTGTATTCATTATGTTGCCTTTCCTCTTCAGATTGGTATGTAGTCAGGGGAGGATTAAAGCGGCCGATCCTCGATATGATTCTTCTTTCTTATGTCAAGCTAGCTTTCGCCTTCACTGTCATCGTCAGGACAATATAAGGTAATTTATGTGGCATATAGTTGTAGTACCAGTAGTTATATTCCTTTGCGGTGAACAGATTGCAATGGTAATTTCTTCATTTTTTAGAAGGTGTTCTGGATATTGGGAGACTTTATAGTACTTCATTGACATCCAGCTCCCTTTATTCGAAATTATTCTGTCTGGTTTGTGATTTGTTCTGTACTAGGTGAGTAGTTTTGCTACTACTTGGGTTTGTTATTACGAGTCTACTCGCTTTAGGTTTTTTTCAGCGTGCTTCTCTTCTACCTGAGGGGTCTTTCACTATTTAAACTGGTTATTAAACAAATTGTTTAATTAAGTAAATTTGTTATTTAAGGGGCACCACATGTTCATATTTGAGAATCAAATTACTAGGTTAGGTGAAAAAGGGAGGATGCCCATAGCTATGCTATGAAGTATAATGCAAAAAATGAAGAAATTACCATTGCAATCTGTTCACCGCAAAGGACTATAACTACTGGTACTACAACTATATACCACATAAATTACCTTATATTGTCCTGACGATGCCACTGAAGGCGAAAGCTAGCTTGACGTAAGAAAGAATAAATGAATCATATCGAGGGTCAGCCGCTTTAAACCTCCCCTCACTACATACCAATGACTTATTTTGTAATAAAAAATAATTTTTCTCAGCCAGGAAAAATATTGTCACATTCACCCCTTAGGACTGAGCTCACGGGTTTTGCCTACCCTAATTCCTACTTGTCTATTAAATTTATTTTTTCGTCTGACTGTTCGAGACAAAACTAATTTTTCGGACAAAATCGTACAAATTTATTGTAATTTTAAGGGAATATTCAGGAAAGGTTAGTCTCTAGACAGCCCAATGAGATTCGTGGATTTCATTGAGCTACGATTTCTCATTTTCTATCAGTCTAAGATCCGTCGAATTTTGATAGTTTTTGGTTTATGTAACGAGACAATTTTTTACTTTGAAATTCATTGCATGTAGATTAGTAGGAGCCAAAGCCTTGGGGAGGAAGTAGAAAAATGTCGTGTTCTCTGTCCCGGACAAAGCAATGAGACAATGATCCGATTGTGATGAAAATACGCTGACGCACTTGCCCGCAGGGAAGAGCGCATTTGCCCGAAGCTGGTGGCCAAGTGCGCTCAGTGATCCTGCTTCAGAAGAACAGAATTATCGCGATTAGAAACCTCCTGAAAAAATATATTGAACATACCGTTCGATTCATAATTAACTACTGGATGGAGTAGAAAAAATTACTGGGTGAATTGAATCATTCACCTCAGAAGTGACCGTCAAAGTTGAACTATGCAAAAAGTGGAGCGCACTTGCCCGTAGTCACTAATTAATTATTTCGATAATGTCTCACAATGGGATATTTGAAACCTTTTTTTTTTTTAACCTGAACCAAAGTTAGGGCATCAACGCCTTTTGACCCCTTGCAGCCCAGTACAGTTTGGAATTTTTCACCAGCTGGTATCGTCGGGAGTTCAAGTGGGAAAATTCATGAAAGCAGAGTGTGGCACAGGGTACAGCTTGGAGAAGTGCAGGGGGCCTCCCAAATAGTCGTGAGCTGTAAGATCCCTGAAATTAGCAACTGAATCGTTACTACTCAGTGTTTGGGGGAAGTGGCTCTGAAGGTTCAGTAAGCCAGTTCACTTCTTTCACGCCGCTACAACTTCTTGTTGGCCCATAGTTAGTTCTTGCAGCGTTTTCTGAATTATGAACATTGCAGAGAGTGTGGTTAGCGGAAAAGATGGCATTGGGATTTGTGATACCTGATTTAGCAGTGCTTTTGCTCATAACCCAGGATGCCACAACGAGATGGAATCCACTGGATGGTGACCGTAACAACCTCAAGCAGGTTTCTTGCCTCAAGGGAATCCCGTGGGCTGAAAATCACTGGGTCCCATTAGAGCTAGTATGGCAGCCTGGGGTTCTCAGTGCCTTGGGTTACACAGTGCAACCCAATGATTTCCAGAAATGGGAACGCACTTCTCCAACAAAACTGGAAGACAGGGTTCTCACTGGAGTAGCAATTTGTTACTCGGCAAAGGTCACCCCAGCCCAACCGTAAAGATGAGGAACCACACAGGATCAAGGAATCTGGAGTGGATCGTCTGCAATAAATGCAAGGGCTCGCAATTCATATTGGACTGACTGGGGTCTAAGTAGGGCAGTGGAGATAGATACGGAATTCCAAGGGGGATCCAGCCTCTGAGGATGGAAACGGTCCAGCATTCTGCAGAGAGACTGTAAGGTCATTGTGGTCTTTTATCTTTTCCACTGCGTCGAGAAACTTTTTCGAGTTCTGAGCCTCTTGAAAGCTGGTTGGCAGCCCTTCCAGTACTTGATCCCAATCATCGCAAGTCTCTCCTTGAGCAAACAAAAAAAAAAAACCTGCAATCTCTGCAGACAGAAGAGTTTCAAAATTAGATTGCAGCTGCATTGCTACGATTGGGGTGTATTGTGAGCCGCGACAAAAAATACATGATTAGTCAAAAATCTGAAACTTTTCGTTCATCTATAATTTTCTTGATGACTTTACTTGACCAGGGTTCACAGCAAGACAGCCTTGTCCTTCGTCACTAGTGTTGGTGGGCATAGCTCAACAGATTTGAACATATCGATCGATATGTTGGTTTGAATGAAGAGAATAATATGGTAATTCCACATCTTTAATGGTAAACATCAGTCGATAGTTAGGTGATACTCTCTCTTCCATTGCTCCAAAAATGAGTTGACCCCCGTGGTTGTCGACGACTTCATACTTTATTACTTCATAACTACTCGTAGCGGCGGATAAAAACATTGGGCAGTTTTCATAGGGACGAGGGAGCGGGGAATCGTGGAACTCTGCCAAAATCTTCAATAGTGCGGGTTTCAGACGCATGAGAGGTGGACATCGTGGCGCTGCACGTAACATAACTCGCGTTTCACACTGAGGCTTCGGGCAGTCTCCACAGAGAAGGATCTGAAATGAGGCGAAAATGAGGGTTAACGGCCCTATGTGGTGCCATGAAAGGGGGAATCCAGCAACCCGTAAGACATATCCCGAACTTCTCAGAGGGTTGCTAGGAGTAAGAAACCCTGGGAGAGTCAAGAAAAACCAACGTGACACGAGAGAATCCGAAAAAGTCTTGAATATTATTGTTGTAATACGAGTATTTATTCATTCGAAACAGTATCAAGTTACCTATAATCATAATAATAATAATAATAATAATAATAATAATAATAATAATAATAGGAAGTTTTTTAAAATTAGGTAAATAATCTTGCGTTTTGTGCACAACAAAAAATATTGACCCAAGAGCTGAACAAATAGAAGTGGAAGAAATTTGTCTTGAATTCGATTCCATATTTTACAGTTGACCAATCACTTTATATGACCAATTTAGTGACAGTTCTGCTTTCAATGCTGAAAGCAACGGTTAGTTACTTCAGGAAACGACATTCTCATAGATAACGTGAATTACGCACTGTAGGTGTAAAAAATAGGCATAGCCTGTGAGTTCCCTATTTAGCACATTGAACACTTGGCGATAATATCTCCATATTATGGAGATTTGTTCCAAACCGACTACTAACCTTAGCAATGGTTTGTTTCCAACAAAGTGGAGCCAAAGTGTCAGAAATATTTGGACGCGATTGTAGGCAAGTTTTTGGTTTGAAGCGTAATGTTCAAATTTTAAAATATGAGTGTCTATATTCAAGCTAAAATGTATTGTTTTTACATAAATAAGTCTTTTGGCTGGGGGTCAATGAATTTTTTGCGACTTTTTTGTTGCCACATAAAATGCAACGTGATACCAGTAAACAAAATCATAGCTGCATATCAGTTAGGGGTGTGTAAGACACGGTCATTTGGCGGATTCGAATCCCAAACGGTCACTCATTACAGAGACCAGGTCTTTTGAATCCGTTCACCCGTTCATTACGTTCACATACCAACTCAATCAGTGAAATGAACCTTTGTAGATTTGTAGAGAGGCAGTTGGGTCTTTGATAAAACTAATTAATATTATGGAGAAATAATGTTCAATAATATACTTAGCTTGGGCTCTTGATGGCAAGAAATTAATGAAAAAAATATTTTGCCTGATGATTCAGTTAAGATGTTATTTTGAGACACTAAAGTATCGACACTCAAGCCAAACGGTGCATGGGATATCAACTCGAATACGATACAGTATCGATACTTTTGTAACAATACCCAACCCTAGCGCTTTTTTTCCTCATAGAAAAATAAGAAAATGCGCTAATTACCAAAATACAGTAATTCATAAATAAGGTTTTTTTATTGCAAAATAATAAAGAGTTCTTACATTACGATCACTTACCAAAGTGGTTAACCGAAGAGTCCAGAAACCAACAAATAATTCGGATTTGGAATTTAAAAGGAAGCGATCAGAACACAAACACAAGACTAACAACCAGCCGGTCAGAAGTCACACAAAAAACGAGCGAGTTTGCTGCTCACTAAAAAATGAAGAAAAGTGAGAACTAGAAAAATAGTAAAACTAGCTATATCTTGAAAATCCGACGTAAAAAAAAAAAAAAAACTGACGTCAGATTCGGATTCAGCGCACCAAATACCATAAGAAAAGCGGTGAAAGAACAAGGCAGCCAGACCACCCCTAAATTTTGTTATCTTGTGTAATCGATATAGGAAGAGGAACAAGACATCGATCAAAGATGCTAAAACAAAACATATTCGATGTCAGTGAAATTGAAACGAGTGAGTCGGTAAACCGAACCAGTTGGAATCAAACAAACAACATCCATAAGGATCCATATTAAGATTCAGGTCGTGACTCGAAAAAAATGCTGAGTCGAAAAACCGAACGAGTCCGAGTAAGTGAGGAGGCGATTTGAATGAATCAAATGAGCTAAAAGACAAAAACGAACGAAAGATTGATTCGAATCGAATGAGTCAGTCTTTGAGTCTTTTTTGTCTTTCAGGTCATCGATTCGAATGAATCATTCGTTCGTTTTTGTCTTTTAGCTCATTGATTCATTCAACTCTCTTTTTAGTCCATAGTTCATTCGGACGTAATACTGCACTTGGATGATGGAAGTTGGATGAAGGAAGAAAACCACTCCTTTCCGTTAATACCTCCATTTAAAAATGTTGTTGATACTTCCATAGAAAACCACTCCTTTCTGTTGATGTACTCCATGGACCTAGAATCCATGATGTACTCCCAAGTAATTTTCACACATTCTTGATCCATGTACAAACATGGATGTATACAAATACATTATACATCCATGTTGCGGGCAATTAATTTGTTTTGTTGGCCTTCTGCAGTTGTTTTCGGAATTTTTTCAGAAATCTCGATTGGTGGTAGGGATGGGTATCGTTATGCAAGTATCGATATTTTGTATCGATACTGTATCGTATCCGAGTATCGATATCCCAAGTATCGTTGGGCATGAGTATCGATATTTTAAAATATCGAGTATCGATACTTTAGTGTCACAAACTATCAATATCATACAATTTTCTCAAGAAAAATAATTTTTTCAACAACTTTTATTCATTTTTTATTATTGAGAATCCAAGCAGAGTGATTTTTTTCCACGATATCAACGTTATTTGTGCAACCAAAGAGTAATGACCCAAAAGCCTCTCTATCTTCTTCGTTTTTTAGCCATTAAGGTGAATTTTCCGCGAGAACAGTATCGATATTCGATATTTAGAAATATCGGATCCAAAGTATCGATATCCAAAAATATCGGATAGTGCAGTATCGATACTAAAATATCGAGTATCGGTACGAAAGTATCGATATTTTGAAATATCGAGTATCGATACCCATCCCTAATTGGTGTACGAATGACCGTGTTAATTTTGGCAACCCGTTCAGTTCAGACAAGGTCGTTTTGAAGATATGGTCTTTTCAATACGTTCACTCCTGACCGACACAACTCTAATATCAGTAGCTACGAAGCAAGGTTCTCTAGAATACTGCAATATAATACGTGTGATCGGAGAAATTTTTTTTTTTAAAGAAAAAATTCTGTTTATTTATAGAAACAATGGACATATCCATTATCAATTGTTTTTCCCTCTAAGGGAGAAACTTTATGGCGTTTCTTAAACAGTCAACCTTTCAAATTGCAATTTGCATGTGTGAATCAAATGCTTCAAAAATCATTGGCATGATTTTTTTTTTTTTTTTTGTCGTGTTTTGGCCGGTAAGCTTTAAAAAAATTGTAGTTTTGAGAGAGACCCCCACAAAAAAACATCTAAGTCAAAAAACGCTGAATTTCGTTTATGTACCAAAATAAGTAAAGAAAGTTTCCTCAAACATAGTGTTAACTTATAGTGTTGCTTTAACATAGCATTATTTCCTTATTCGCCAGTTAAACTTTCATACACTACACTTACCACCCATACCAGTTTTTAAGAGAGACAACATGTTTTTACCTCAAGTTTTAAATTGACAAAATGCGAGATCCTTATTGTTTTCTTTGAGTTTCTTTGGGTTGTTCTCAGTTTTGCGTCCTCAGCAACCACTAATAAAATTTTCAAATGTTCAATCTCTAGTCTCAAAACGTATTTCTGATCTCACGTCGTGAATTAATGAATTATACGTCCTCGTAATGAAACATAACGAAGGAACCATTTACCCGAGAGCAGAGCCTTATTTATTATTCATCTTCCAGTCGGCTCCTCAAGTGGGGGTAAATTAGGTTGCCAGGGTCGGGAGGCTGTTTTGGTAAAATGACCTCCGGCTTTGTCGATGGAAGGGGGACACTCGGGGGACCCTTTCCCGGCCACCCTAAAACGGAACACCCCTAACTCGGGCCACCTTCCTACGCGAACTGACTCGAACCTATTTCATGCTCTCATGGTTTTCTTTTCCACTTTCTCATAATTCATTTCTTTTTTCTCAAAATTTCGGAGTTTTTATGGTGAGAATTTATTGCAACGAGGAATTGAAGAGTGAGCCACGTACAGTCGTAAACAAGGAAAGATATTAGAATCGGAGCACCAAAGGGAAAATCAATCGTAACTTAAACGCTTGAATGTTACCCCTCTTATTCATTCAATATCTTTCTTCAACAGGAAAACATGAAACAGTGTTCCAAGAGCTTCGTTTTCTCGATGAAAATTTCCGCAAGATGATTCGTGGAGGTTTTTGTTATTAGATTGAGATTGGTTGAAGTGATGTGATGAGAAACGGACTTCTGCAGGCCTTAAAAGGGTCTCAGTCGGTCGCCGTTCATTCCTCGTTCCGGGTTAGTATTTCCGTAAATTGTAGGGGCAAAAACTTAAAAAGTTGTAGCTATATTTGAAATTTTTAAGGATTTTAGAAATTCATAAGTGCATGGCCCTAGGGATTTGAAAAAACTTAAAGATTGCCGCTGGAATCATCAAAACCGAAAAATAGTAGCCGGAGAACCAGAAAACTCGTTTATTCAGTTGTTTTTCCCATTTTTCTCAGGCAATTATTGATCGATTTTGATGATTCCAGCGGCAATCTTTCAGTTTTCAATTCCCTAGGGCCGTGCACTTATGAATTTCTGAAATCCTTGAAAATTTCAAATTTAGCTACAACTTTTTAAGTTTTTGCCCCCGAAATTTAGGGAAATACTAATCCGGAACATGGAATAAACGGCGACCGACTGAGACCCCTTTAAGGGGTCTCAGTCGGTCGCCTTTCTTGTCTAATCTCTTACGAACCGGCGCTCGGTTCTCCCATCCCCCGCCCCGTGTAAGGGAGCAACATTGCCACCCACCACCACCAGTGCCCCCCCCCCCCCCCCACGCATTCTCATAGCTAGTCAGTTTTCATCAACAGTTTTTCCTCTTTTCCAGCAATTTCCATGTTCCTTGTGGGATTCTTCTTAATATAATAAGTAATCTCTACACCCATCCACTTGTTTAATTCCAAAAAGTTGTTCCTAAATTTGAAATTTTCAAGGATTTTTGAAATGCATTAGTACATCAACTAGGAGAATTCAAAAAACTAATAGATTTCAACTCGAATTATCCAAATCGAACAATAATTGAATCGTTTATTCACTGACTGAGACCCCCATAAAATCTTAAACTCACATTTTATACAATTGAAAATTGTCAAATAACTTCCCGTTGTTATTCGATCATTCAAAGCATCAAAGATGAATGGAGACAACAGAAAACTTATAAAAATTGAGTGTAGTACATTTTTTTATATTTAATTATTTTATTTTTTATTTAATACACACATTTTCAAACTACATCCTCACCAAAATATTCAATTAAAAATTTCTAAGATTAAAATAATTTCTCTTGGTATTAGGTAAATATACCTCCCACAATGAGCAAAGCTCTTAATTGCTAGAATATAAAGCATGGATGATCCGAACCGTGTGGAAGCCATGGGATTGACGACGGAACAGGAATTCCAAGGTCTCATACAGTCCCATCTACTTCATCGGTAACGAGATGGGTAGAAAAGTGGAAGGAGGCGTATTACAAGGATGTTACGTTGGGCTATCATCAGTCCAGGGGTTATGCATTTCATAGGGGACCATCTACACGCCAACCCACATAGTCCCCGAAAATGTCATCGAAATCGGATGAGAATTGTAGAAGTTTTGGCTATGGCAAGGATTTCATGACAGACAGACTTGGAACTAAAATTGGCCAGGAAGGTCTGAAACGTAAAACGCGAGTGGAAATTTTGATTTTGGAGAACTTTCACCGTGAAACTTTACAACCTTGAAAAGTGAAAACAAAGTTTCCACAACCTTGGTAGAAGAAGCAAAAGTCTATCAAATAGGTGTGGCACATAGCTTCCTCGTATCCTCATAAGGGGCTCATAAGGGGCTCATAAGGGGCAACACGTCAACCCACACACACTTTAAATGTCATCGAATTCGGAAAAAATGTAGAAATTGTGGCTACTACAAGGAATTCACGTTCGCGCAAGCGCAGCGGCTACTGTTATGATTTTCATAGGGGATCTTTTACATCCCAATCCGTACAATTTCTGATAATTTCATCGAAATAGGACAATAACTTCGTATGGTTTGGCCCTTTATGAGGATTTATTGACAGACACACACACATACAGACATGGACCCAAAATTGATCAGGAAGACCTGAAACGTACGTAAAAGGCGAGTGAAAATTTTGATTTTGGAAACCATAATTTTATCAACCTTAAAAAAAATGTTTCCGCTACATACCTACCGTCGTAGACTCGGAAGCAACACAATGTGTGTAGGTATGTCATTACTGAGACTGATGTGGGAAGATTTCAGACTCGTGAAGAATTATTTTGTCCTCAAGCCCGTATTTTTCGAGAGTTCGGGTAATATTAGAGAATAATACTACTCGTGTTTTTAAATCTTGACTGATGAAAGAGGAGGGAAAATCACTCTAACCATCGAACAGCGTTATCAGAAACCGAGGAATCCGAATATTAAAGTCTACTGAACGTCGTGCGTTTGATGTGGAACCGGAAAATTTATTTGTACGCAGGGAAACAACGCACGAGCCTTCAATCTTCCTCCCTAAATGAAAAAAACCCATTGAAACCGAAGCTTGTCGAGGGGATCCCAACCCTATTTATTCACCGGAAGAGAGTAACTGACTTCCTACCCTCAACGTTTTTTGGCTTCCGAGTCTACCAAGGTAGGGGAAGCTTTGTTTTCACTTTTCAAGGTTGAAACAAAAAAGTTTACCAAAATCAAAATTTCCACCCGCGTTTTACTTTCAGACCACTAGGTAGGCGGTATCCGTAGATGAAGTGGCAACTCCCGCTAGGCAAAAAACGCTGCAAATCATTGCTCAAAGGTTTATTATTTTCTGTATAGATCACCCTTCTGTTTTGATCACTGGTTCTCCATCAATAGCACCTACTACCATCTGTATTCTCCCTTGACCTTCCCTCTCAAATTTCATCTTCCTGCGTTCAATGGGATTGAAAATGGCTTCGGAGCTCACTCAGCTGATCTGTGATCTGAGGAGTGAAGAAGATCTCCTCGAATGCTGGAGACGCCTGGAAGAGCACTTCCATTCAATAGGATTGAAAATGGCTTCGGAGCTCACTCAGCTGATCAGTGATCTGAAGAGTGAAGAAGATCTCCTCGAATGCTGGAGACGCTTGGAAGAGCACTTCCATTCAAAAGGATTGAAAATGGCTTCGGAGCTCACTCAGCTGATCTGTGATCTGAAGAGTGATAAAGATCTCCTCGAATGCTGGAGACGCCTGGAAGAGCACTTCCATTCAATAGGATTGAAAATGGCTTCGGAGCTCACTCAGCTGATCAGTGATCTGAAGAGTGAAGAAGCCTTTGAGCAATGATTTGCAGCGTTTTTTACCCACCAACATTTTTTTTACTTGCCAGCTATGTACTACCTACCACACCATACTGGCTTCACACCTTCACAATCAAGTTCATTAGAAAGAACTAAACGCTTCACACTCGATTGGAAAAATAGAAAGCTTCGTCTGGAAATTTGATTACTGGTTACGCAGAAGGCAAAACTGTATACAAATCGAAGAAATGAACAGCGATCGCATTTTAGTCCGATAAAATTTGAATGGAGATTAGACCTCTTTTGCGATTCACACTCATGATTCTGTTTTATCGAAGGAAAACCTTCAAGTACTCGTAGGGACCGAACGGTTTGTCCTACAGAGCTCCGGGTGGTCTCAAAAATTTTTAAAAATTCAATACTATTTAAAATTGGTGAAAAAACGATACCTTTATTTCGAGAGTTTTCGAGCTAGGGCACTCTTGAAAATTTCAACCCTTAATTTTCACCCCTTAGAAGTGACCAACATCAACCAAAAGCTTCGCGGCACAACTAGACCCCAAATGGAGCCCATACACCAAATTTGAACCAAATCGGTCCAGTGTTGCTAAGAAAAGTGCCGCGTACGGCGGACGGCGTACGGCGGACGGACGGAAATTTTTTTATTCGATTTTCGTATTCTACGTACGTTGAAACGTAAACCATCAAATTTTGAGGGGGGGTTAATTTTTTTTTCTTGCTCGATTCCAAAGGCTTATTATTGAAAATAATAAACCAAAATGTAAAAACGCTGCAAATCATTGCTCAAAGGTTTATTATTTTCTGTATAGATCACCCTTCTGTATAGATCACTGGTTCTCCATCAATAGCACCTACCACCATCTGTATTCTCCCTTGACCTTCCCTCTCAAATTTCAGCTTCCTGCAATCAATAGGATTGAAAATGACTTCGGAGCTCACTCAGCTGATCAGTGATCTGAAGAGTGAAGAAGATCTCCTCGAATTCTGAAGAGGCCTGGAAGAGCACTTCCATTCAATAGGATTGAAAATGGCTTCGGAGCTCACTCAGCTGATCAGTGATCTCAGGAGTGAAGAAGATTCCTCGAATGCTGGAGACGCCTGGAAGAGCACTTTCATTCAATAGGATTGAAAATGGCTTCTGAGCTCACTCAGCTGATCAGTGATCTGAAGAATGAAGAAGCTTTTGAGCAATGATTTGCAGCGTTTTTTACCCACCAACATTTTTCTTACCTACCAACTTTTTTTTACCTACCAGCTAGGTACTACCTACTACACCATACTGGCTTCACACCTTCACAATCAAGTTTATTAGAAAGAACTAAACGCTTCACACTCGATTGGAAAAATAGTAAGCATCATATGGAAATTTGATTACTGGTTACGCAGAAGGCAAAACTGTATACAAATCGAAGAAATGAACAGCGATCGCATTTTAGTCCGATAAAATTTGAATGGAGATTAGACCTCTTTTGCGATTCACACTCATGATTCTGTTTTATCGAAGGAAAACCTTCAAGTACTCGTAGGGACCGAACGGTTTGTCCTACAGAGCTCCGGATGGTCTCAAAAATTTTTAAAAATTCAATACTATTTAAAATTGGTGAAAACACGATACCTTTATTTCGAGAGTTTTCGAGCTAGGGCACTCTTGAAAATTTCAACCCTTAATTTTCACCCCTTAGAAGTGACCTACATCAACCAAAAGCTTCGCGGCACAACTAGACCCCAAATGGAGCCCATATACCAAATTTGAACCAAATCGGTCCAGTGTTGCTAAGAAAAGTGCCACGGACGGCGGACGGCGGACGGCGGACGGGGGACGGCGGACGGCGGACGGCGGACGGACATTGCAAATTTGGATTCTACGCACCTTGAAACGTAAAGTGACAAAGTTTGAGGGGGGGTTATAAAAATTTTTTGCGATACGATCACATAGGCTTATTATTAGAAATAATAAACCAAAAATTGGGACTCGTAACAAGTAAGGTAATTTTAATCAGAGCACTTTATTGGACGTACGAGAAACTAATTTTACCACCAACGCGCCTAGCGGGAGTTGCTACTTCATCTAAGGATACTGCCTAGTTTCCAGACCTTCCTGAACAATGAGGAATTTTACCGAATTCTGTTTGCATTTTTCCTGAATAGTTAATGGTGTGGGATAGATGAAAATCGGGCTGATTTCGGAAAATAAGTCTCCTGTTATTTTGGGAGACAATCAAAATTTTTTATTTCAAAACCAACCGGGAAAACGGACGTGAACCGGGAACGCTCGCTGATTGGGCTGTTCGGATCGCCGTCTCCTCCCAGTGTTGCCCACTGGGACGACGAAATCGTGTTTTCTAGGAGAAAAGTTATCAAACAAAAACAGGGGAAACCTAATTTTCCCCATCTTGCTTTTTCTATATTTTTCTTCAGTTTTTCGATTTTGAACTTTTCTGTTTCGTGAAATTTTGCATCTGAGGACTATAGATTTCGAGATAGGCGACTATAGAGATTCGATCTCAGGGCTTCAAGTGGCCATAAATGAACTATTCCAGGATGACGTCATTTTCCCAGGTTTTTAAACATTCTTATTTTCTACACTGTTTTGTTTATTCGTAAATTAGGAAGTTCGGGCTGAAAGTTTGCCTTAGGGGGTTCGGGCTGAATCCGATTTTGGGGTAAAAAATAGGAAATTCCGACATGGTGAAATTCCTCATTTTGGATCCGTGTCTGTTTGTCTGTGTGTCTGTCATGAAATCCTTACCACAGCCATAACTTCTACATTTCTCATCCGATTTCGATTAAATTTTCAGGGATTGTGCGGGTTGGCGTGTAGATGGTCCCCTATGAAAATCATCACCCCGGACTGATACTAGCCATTGCGCAAAAACAAACGTGAAATCCTTACCTCAGCCATAACTTCTACACTTCTCACCCTATTTTGATTCAATTTACGGGGACAATGCGGGTGAAACTGATGAAAATGTTTGCCCCCAGACTGATAATAGCCACTACACATGCGCAAACATGTATTTCCTTGTTACAGCTACAACTTCTACATTTCCCATCTGATTTCGATGAAATGGATATGAGGAAGCTATGCCACGCCCTGTGACAGTGTGCTAATCAGGTGGATGGTAGAATCATACTCTCTGGAGGAGGCTACCCTCTCTCTAGCTATTTCCCTAGCCATTTAACGAACCAAGATTTTCACCACTCAGTTCTGTCCTAATAGACTATTAGCATCCCGTGCAGTATCTCTCTCTCTCTCTCTCTTTCTCCATTTTGGAATCGTTCTAAAATTCGTAGTGTCAGTTTTCCTCTTTCAGTTCGATTTTCTAATTTTTATTGTTATTTATCATTTGGTCCAGTGGATTCAGGTTCGTTATTTCCTTTTTTTTATTGCCTCAAGCAGTGGGAGTTTTCATTTTTTTTCATTTTTCGTTGAGTAAATTTCGTTTTCCCTTCTTATTCTTCATTTCCTTTTTTTTTTGTCCTTTTTATTTGAGCTGCATTTTGGTTGTTTTCCCCTGATAACTGGGGTGGTAGAAGAGATTTGGCTTAGAGCGATCTATTTCTTCAATTTTCTTCCCTTTTTGAAGTAATAAGTCGTTAGAACCCACTTGGCACCCTTTTGTTTGCTCATCGTTAAAATGTTGTTTTCCTTGGTCGATTCTAAAGAACACTTTTGAAAATTTAAAACCAAGACAGTTCCAGGCTGAGTTGCAACGTGGGAAAGGAAGTGAGATTTAAGTGCGATTTGAATTCCCACATAATCAGGTGGTGCGGTCCCCTTCTGATATCTTAAAAGATCACAAACAAATAGATCTGAGAGTCCCTCACCTACCAGCAGAGAAGAAACCTTCACGTATGAATTAATGCATGAAATGAGAGAACACATTGGAAATTGAAGGTACAGTGAAAACATGGGTTCAAAACAGTGTGTGTCGTTCATACGTTCATCCGAATTTTGTATACCCTAATATATTAATGTAATACGCGAGAGACCCTTCTCTCCTTGTATAAACACAGAACCCAATTATTTATCATGAGTTTGAGCCCGTTTACTCGTATCTCGAAATATCCCGGTTATTCCTTCATCCCAGGGAAAGAGGGTAGACATTTCTGATCGTCAGAATAATAAAGGGGTCGTGTTCTTCGAAATACCTCAGGTACGCTGCCGCTGCCGCCTACAAACCTACCCGTTTTATTGGAATTTCATCTCATCCAGAGCAGTTTCCACACTCATCTGTATGCTCTTCAATTTCGATTACCCTTTAACCAACGTCCATTCTCTGAGGAAGCGTTTCAATTCTTTGAAGTTCTTTCAATACTGGCAGTTGCCCTTTCGATAAAGTTACCTTTGTGTTGTTATCGAACAGATCACAAAGTTATTTCATGAGGCAGTAACCAGAAATTACACCGATAGGTACATTTCTACTAACGTTAATGAAACCTTCAGTGAAGATGGAATTCTGGAATCAGAGGGTAGACTCAGTATCAAGACAAACATTGATTTAATAATTAAAGCAAAGAATAACATTATGTCTCAAAAATAAGAAAAAACTCGGCGCTCAGCTCACGCGTTTCACATAATTTCGCTACTTTCCTCCCACTAAATCGGAATTTCAATCAGAATCACCAGGTTCCGTATCATCGGTATCCATGTTGTCGTCCTAGATTTCGTTAGCTTTTTTGGTTTGTTATTTTCAATAATAAGCCTTTGGAATCGAGCAAGAAAAAAAAATTTTAACCCCCCCTCAAAATTTGATGTTTTACGTTTCAAGGTACGTAGAATACGAAAATCGAATAAAAAAAATTTCCGTCCTTCCGCCGTACGCGGCACTTTTCTTAGCAACACTGGACCGATTTGGTTCAAATTTGGTATATGGGCTCCATTTGGGGTCTAGTTGTGCCGCGAAGCTTTTGGTTGATGTAGGTCACTTTTAAGGGGTGAAAATTAAGGGTTGAAATTTTCAAGAGCTAGCTCAATTTTCAACTATTTTCTAGCTCGAAAACTCTCGAAATAAAGGTATCGTTTTTCACCAATTTTAAATAGTATTGAATTTTTAAAAATTTTTGAGACCATCCGGAGCTCTGTAGAACAAACCGTTCGGTCCCTACGAGTACTTGAAGGTTTTCCTTCGATAAAACAGAATCATGAGTGTGAATCGCAAAAGAGGTCTAATCTCCATTCAAATTTTATCGGACTAAAATGCGATCGCTGTTCATTTCTTCGATTTGTTTACAGTTTTGCCTTCTGTGTAACCAGTAATCAAATTTCTATATGAAGCTTTCTATTTTTCCAATCGAGTGTGAAGCGTTTAGTTCTTTCTAATAAACTTGATTGTGAAGGTGTGAAGCCAGTATGGTGTGGTAGATAGTACCTAGCTGGTAGGTAAAAAAAAGTTGGTAGGTAAAAAAAATGTTGGTGGGTAAAAAACTTTGCAAATCATTGCTCAAAGGCTTCTTCACTCTTCAGATCACTGATCAGCTGAGTGAGCTCCGAAGCCATTTTCAATCCTATTTAATGGAAGTGCTCTTCCAGGCGTCTCCAGCATTCGAGGAGATCTTCTTCACTCCTCAGAACTGATCAGCTGAGTGAGCTCCAAAGCCATTTTCAATCCTATTGAATGGAAGTGCTCTTCCAGGCGTCTCCAGCATTCGAGGAGATCTTCTTCACTCCTCAGATCACTGTTCAGCTGAGTGAGCTCCGAAGCCATTTTCAATCCTATTGAACGCAGGAAGCTGAAATTTGAGAGAGAAGGTCAAGGGAGAATACAGATGGTGGTAGGTGCTATTGATGGAGAACCAGTGATCTATACAGAAGGGTGATCTATACAGAAGATAATAAACCTTTGAGCAATGATTTGCAGCGTTTTTCTAGTTAGTCCATGGCTAAAACACATTCTGTGTTAAAAAGGCGTCCTTAAGTGTAGTAATCAGTACTCGATTTGAGAGGGTGGTTTCCTGCAAGGCGATATTTTATCTCTCCTCCTTTTTTGCTTGGAATTCGACCACTTTTTGGAAGCATCAACATCAGAGGGTAGACTCAGTATCAAGACAAACATTGATTTAATAATTAGAACAACGAATACTATTATGTCCCAAAAACAAGAAAAAAGGCGTCCTTAAGTGTAGTATGTAATCAATACTCGATTTGAGAGGGTGGTATCCTGCAAGACAATATTTGTCTCCCCTCCTTTTTGCTCTCTTTCTATCCGATTTCAACCACTTTTTGGAAGCATCAACATCACCAGGTGTTAGCATCAATTAGCATCAAATTGGAAACAGAACTCACTTCCTTATTCTATGCGGACGAAATCGTTTTGCTGAGAGACTCATATGCAAGTATGAAGAGGCTCTTCCGAGTGTTACATCATGACTGCGAGGAAAACACCAAGGTGATAGTGAAAACGAAAAAACGTCGGATCTACTTCGATGGTCTTGCAGAGGAAAGGCGGGCTCAAAAGTTACGAATTCTTCTGTGGAGATGCCTGTTTTGAAGTTCTTAACTCTTTCTGCTCTTTAGGGGTTCAATTCTCTCGATCTGGTTTGTTCGCTGCACAAGGAAAGCAGGCAATTCAGAAGGGCGTCGCTGCATCCTCATATTAAGCCCTCCTCATTATTAAATTGGAAGAGTCTCAAGGTACCATGCAAACACCCAAGTAGGATTCAATTATAACACAAACATTAGTCGAGTCAGTTTTTGGTTTATTATTTTCAATAATAAGCCTTTGGAATCGAGCAAGAAAAAAAAAATTTTAACCCCCCCTCAAAATTTGATGTTTTACGTTTCAAGGTACGTAGAATCCGAAAATCGAATAAAAAATTTCCGTCCGTCCGCCGTACGCCGTACGCCGTACACCGTACGCCGTACGCCGTACGCCGTACGCCGTACGCGGCACTTTTCTTAGTTACCATGGACCGATTTCGATGAAATTTGGTATATGGGCTCCATTTGGGGTCTAGTTGTGCCGCGAAGCTTTTGGTTGATGTAGGTCACTTCTAAGGGGTGAAAATTAAGGGTTGAAATTTTCAAGAGTGCCCTAGCTCGAAAACTCTCGAAATAAAGGTATCGTTTTTTCACCAATTTTAAATAGTACAGAATTTTTAAAAATTTTTGAGACCACCCGGAGCTCTGTAGGGCAAACCGTTCAGTCCCTACGAGTACTTGAAGGTTTTCCTTCGATAAAACAGAATCATGAGTGTGAATCGCAAAAGAGGTCTAATATCCGTTGAAATTTTTTCTGACTAAAATGCGATCGCTGTTCATTCTCTCTTCTTTGATTTGTATACAGTTTTGCCTTCTGCGTAACCAGTAATCAAATTTCCATAATCAAAAGTCAATGGAGAATACTGAAGGCGCCTGAGTGGTCACTGATCAGCTGAGTGAGCTCCAAGGCCATTCTCTCTCCTGTTGAACGCAGGAACCTGAAATTTGAGAGGGCGGGTCAATTGAGAATGCTGAAGGCGCCTGAGTGGTCACTGATCAGCTGAGTGAGCTCCAAGGCCATTTCCTCTCCTGTTGAACGCAGGAAGCTGAAATTTTAGAGGGCGGGTCAATGGAGATTGCTGAAGGTGCCTGAGTGGTCACTGATCAGCTGAGTGAGCTCCAAGGCCATTTTCTCTCCTGTTGAACGCAGGAACCTGAAATTTGAGAGGCAGGGTCAATGGAGATTGCTGAAGGCGCCTGAGTGGTAACTGATCAGCTGAGTGAGCTCCAAGGCCATTTCCTCTCCTGTTGGACGCAGGAAGCTGAAATTTGAGAGGGCGGGTCAATGGAGAATGCTGAAGGCGCCTGAGTGGCCACTGATCAGCTGAGTGAGCTCCAAGGCCATTTTCTCTCCTGTTGGACGCAGGAACCTGAAATTTGAGAGGGCGGGTCAATGGAGAATGCTGAAGGCGCATGAGTGGTCACTGATCAGCTGAGTGAGCTCCAAGGCCATTTCCTCTCCTGTTGGACGCAGGAACCTGAAATTTGAGAGGGCGGGTCAATGGAGAATGTTGAAGGCGCATGAGTGGTCACTGATCAGCTGAGTGAGCTCCAAGGCCATTTTCTCTTCTGTTGAACGCAGGAAGCTGAAATTTGAGAGGGCGGGTCAATGGAGAATACAGATGGTGGTAGGTGCTATTGATGGAGAACCAGTGATCTATACAGAAGGGTGATCTATACAGAAAATAATAAACCTTTGAGCAATGATTTGCAGCGTTTATATTCTCAAGTTACTCTAGGCACGCTTGTCATTGCTATAATCTGGATTTTTGTGACATGCCTTCATTAAACACCCTCGGACAAAAGGTTACATAGGCTTACACGAACACTGAGGAAGAGAGTCTTATTAGCCGGATAAAATTTACAATTCACTTCTTATTGAAGCTCCGCTCTCTCTCTTTTAGTTAGTGGTGGATGATAGTAGCTGAATTTCATTTTAGTATCCTTTCCTGGACGACCCCATCCATCCTCCAAAGTCTGTGAATCATCACACAGAGCTCACCCCTCGGCCATTTCTGTCTTAGTAGCTTCAACAATTTCACAACAAATTTTCAAGTATTTCACACGCTCTCACTGACTTTTTGCTATTCGAAGCACTGATGTTCTTCAGAAAACTTTAGGACTAATTCGATTCACCTCGTCGAAACACTCTCCTGGAGCCTCTGGATCGTTTCAAACTGCATTCTTTCAGTTAAAGAATTGGTCACAAAAATATCCTCACTAATAAATGAAATTCGTTACATTATTCTCACAGGTGGGGAACATCGAGTTAACCAGCGCACAAGGTGTTCACTCTCACTGTGCGGGTTGTCAAAATTAATTCGCTCGGTCGAACGGAACCTGAGTGTCGTCTGCTAGATGAGAAAATTAATGAGCAATTTGTATGCGCACGGAGACTGGAGGTTTTCAGCTACGTTGCCCTGCAAAAATAACTAGGTATCACTGCGTAGTTATTTTCTACTCTGTTGCTACCAATATGCGACAATAATAATTTTGCATTCCATAATGTAAGTAGTTTACGGAAATTTTTCCGAGTAAAACTTCACCTGAAACACGCGGAATGGAATAAGAACGAGAAATGGAGTTTCCTCGAAAAGTGATTTTCTATAGGTACTATAAGTTATTTAAGAGTGATAAGAGAAATGTTCCACCTTGGTTGCCCTTTTGAAACAATGTCTAAAAAAATCAAACCCAATTTTTCAAAAATTGAAAGAATTTAAAAGAATATTTTCCTTTCTAAACAATTATTGTAACTAGGTAATTGTCCAGAGAAATTAGAATGGTTTCGTATAAGTACTTGTAAACTTTTTAGTGATAGAAGGTCTAAATCACGAATTCCTCCCTCCTTAATTATATTATTCGCTGGGGTCTAACCAAAATTGGTCCTCAAACTTCTGTATTCAACCCAGATCATATCGGGGTTATAAATCGTTCATAGAAACCTATGCGTTCATGTTTTGCCAAACGAAAATTTTGTTTATAGCCCGATCAAATTAGTTTAGGATTGTAGCAAGGTGTGTAAGGAGGGGGTATAAATCTAGCTTTCCAACGAGTGCAAACATTCTTCTGAAAATTGCGTTCCATTTCCCTACTTACAGGTTGGTTGTATGTGAAAATCGACCGAAATAGAAATGTTGCATTTTTTCGTTTTAATATTACAAAGATCAAAACTGCGGTTTCTTCATTCAAAACTGCGTTTTCCAAATATCCATTTGTGCTGAATTTGCCAAGTGGGTGTGGCACATAGCTTCCTTGTATCCATAACCCGACTGTATAGATGATCCCATGCATAGTAGTTGATCTCAAAACATCAATCTCTAACATCTACACCCCAATCCGCACAATCTCTAAATAATGTTGGAAAATGTCGAAGTTATGGGAGATAAAAGGGTTTCACGTTTGCGCATGCGCAGTAGCTACTATCAGTCCGGGGGTGATGATTTTCGTAGGGGACCATCTACACGCCAACCCACATAATCCCTAAAAATTTCAAATTTTGGGAGGAAATATCGATTTTGGAGAACTTATTTTTTCAATCTTGAAAAGTGAAAACAATGCTTCCGCTACCTTGGTAGACTCGGAAGCAAAAACGCAGCAAATTATTATACAAAGGTTTATTATTTTTTCTATGTAGATCACTCGTCGGCAAAGAACACGGCTTTGCCATTCGTACCACCTACCAACTTGAAGAAAAACTTCGGTCAGCTGGAATTTGAACGGAGATTAGGCGTCTTTTTCGATTCACACTCGTGTTTCTGATTATCGTACGTCCAACCCTTAAATTCTCGTAGGGAGCGAATGGTTTGCCCTACAGCGCTCCCCGTGGTCTCAAAAAATTCTATACTATCTTAAATTAATGGAAAAACAGTACTTTTATATAACAATTTTTTGAGTTAGGGCGTTTTCAAAATTTCAACCCTTATTTTTCAACCTTTAGAAAGGAACCTACATCAACCAAAATCGTCGGGGCACAACTAGACCTCCAATGGAGCCAACATACCAAATTTCATCAAAATCGGTCAATGCTAAGTGGGGAAAATGCCGCGTACGGCATTTTTATTCGATTTTTGGATTCTACGTACCTTGAAACGTAAACCAACAAATTTTGAGGGTGTGTTAAATTTTTTTTTTCTTGACCGAATCCAAAGGTTCATTATTGAAAATTTTGCTATTATTATTTAATAATAAACCAAATCAGAGCTCGAAATGAATGAAGAACATTACTTCCCCGCCATTCGCTTCATGGTGCCGAGGGACCCAATTTACTATTTATGCGCTATTTACTTGAAGGTGATCGTAGCTGGAGGATCTTGGAAGAGAGAAGACTCCTGTATTAGTTGATTATTGTGGACCTATCTGTGTAAATATGTGACCATGCGAATGTTCGTACGAATCTCCAAGTCGCAAGAAATACAAGATGTAGTACACTTTCTAGTAGTAGATATAATACACGTAGATCGTAGAGGCACTTCCTACGTGGAGAAGGCAAATCATTCGACCCGCTGATGGCCTATCATTTCGAGAGATATCTAACACCTCCTTTGTAAAGAGTACGATGAGGTTACACACAGTAATGAATAGGACTCTGAGTCGCCCAAACATCCGATTATACCGCTTCAGGCGAAGAGAAAGAGAATTACCATACGCGAAATGAACTCAACCATCCTCGGGATTGTATCTACTTAGGAGTGAGGAGCTCGGAATAATGGGAAGATGAAAGCAATAAGGCAATAGGAAGGGGGCGCCTCACGGTAGATTATGCAAAACGATGGGGGCGGCTCCCTCAAACTCGCGAACCTGATATTTTAACCCTCCCGTATTCTTGTGGGATCATTAAGTATTTTGCCGGAGCTTCGAAAGGTCTCAGGGGAGACATTTTTCGAAGTGAGCGATACTCGTTGTATATATTGAACTACTGCCATCTCATGCGAGGTAAACTCCCAAGGGCAATAGTGGAGAAAACCAGGCAAACCTTAGTTGAAGAATTGGTCTACGGAAGCAGCCATCTGTTCTAGTAATTCTGAACATGTTTCGGCCTTCATGGTGTTTTGTTACGTGATGCATCCCACGTGAGTTCTATGCTGGTTGATACGCCTCAGAGGCGAGATCCTAGAGTATTTTTGTACTTCCCGTGTTGACAAAACGCGAAACGTGAAAAAGAGCAGCTAGCGCGAGCACTCGTAGATGCTAACTTTCCTCGTCATTTTTTTCAGATCTCCTCCTTGAAATCGTGAAAAGTGAACTCCTGTAGTGACGTTAACGTGAAGCTTATACGTTAAGTTGGCAAGGTTACTTTGGCGGATTTTTACTCCTTTTACTCCTTCTATTTCAAATTTTGTTCCCCTTTCAGATAGGATATTGATTTTTTCTTTTTCATGTTCCTAGTATCATGATAAAAGTTATGGAAGAATGGATGGAGTCCATGAGGTGAGTCCATTTGGCAGAGTTCCTCCATTGAGAAGGAATTTGAGCAAGTATTCGATGATTTTTTAAGGTTTCTGCTAGTGAAAAAGCACCCCATTTCAGAAATTATAAGTTCCAGCGTTTTCATCCATTCCATGGTAGAAGAGGAAGTTCTCGTCAAACCCCAGGATATACCAAATCTGACTTGAGGATTCAACATAACTACTTAAACAATCTAGTTCTCCCTTACGGACCAAATTTTCTAGGTTTTATTATTCAATAATATTTTTCGATTTCTTATAAATATTATAAGAAATCCCTACTACGTTATAGATATTATTTATGTTTTTAAATGTATTACCTAATTATTTTGTATTATTAATGATTTTTTACTATAAATATTATATTATAATATATGCAGTTGATTATTGATAACTATTAAATATTATTTAATAGTTATCAATAATCAACTGCATATATTATAATATAATATTTTATTATAAATATTATAATATATTATATATTATTATATATTATTATTATATATTATATTATTATTATTATTATTATATTATTATATATATTATTATTATATATTATTATATATTATAATATATTATATATTATGAATTTTATAATATATAATATATTATAATATATAATATAATATATAATTTATAATATATAATATATATTATAATATATAATATATAATATATTTATAATATATTATATTGTTGTGGGTTTTGACGGTAATTTACCGATTTTAGGGCATGTTGCAGTCCCGGGCTTTGTTAGACCTGAATAAGGACGATTTGTTGTTACTTTCCCGGTTTTATTGTTTTGGCTCTCAGTTTTTGTTTTAAGTGAAATATTATTTTGTGCGAATTTGAGAAGAGTTGTCGTGTTTATTTTGTCTTTACCCGGTTGTAACATATATAGATACCAGTAAAATGAATAAAGAAGTACAATAGTACCTACCTAACAAAAGATAGTAAAACCTATTGGAGAAAAATTGGAACCCATAGAAAATGAAACAATAATGAGAATTGAATTGAAATAACTTCAATATTAATGACGAAGTGGATAGGTAGAGGTACGTACAAACAAATAGTCTTTTCTGTTCAAACATAAACTTGCTGTTTTCTGCCTTGGGTAGTCCAAGGAAGAAGAAAAACAACTCCATCTAATCTGAGGTTATCCTCACGTAGCGCACCCTCGCGTAGACAACGGGTTTTTTCAAACGCCAAAAGTTGGCTTTTGGCGTCGAGGAAGAAGGGGAGTAGATAGGTGTGAAACGAAACGGCAAGTACAAAAATACTCTCCTTATTATGTTCACATGCACGTTATAATCATCGGAATTCGTTGGTTTACTCAAGGGAAAGGACCACTTCAAAGGCTTGTTTTCACCTTCGATTGTTTGAAAAAGTCGAGAATGAACGTAAAATCATCGAAATTTGTTGGTTTACTCGAGAGAAACAACCACTTTAAAGGCATGTTTTCACCTTCAATTGTTTGAAAAAGTCGAGAATGATCGTAAAATCATCGAAACTCGTTGGTTTGCTCGAGAAAACAACCACTTTAAAGGCATGTTTTCACCTTCGATTGTTTGAAAAAGTCGAGAATGAACGTAAAATCATCGAAACTTGTTGGTTTACTCGAGAGAAACAACCACTTCAAAGGCTTGTTTTATAGAGGCACATTTCTGCTAGACTTGCAGTACTAATACGAACAATTGGTTGATCCTCCCAGATCCCTTCACCTGTCTGAGCCAATAGGATTCTCCTTTTACTTATATCTGCTTCAATCTGATTGCGTATGCCTTTCACTTCCTCGACCAATGGGATTCAAGCTTCCTTTGACCTATGACTATATAAGCTATGCTCTCAGTCGACCAACCTAACCTAAACCTTTGGTTACCTTCAGTTATTGTTTGTTACTGATCCCAACCACCGAAACCCCAACCGATCCACCCGCGAAATCTATTTAACTTGTAACTCATTATTTTTGTGGAAATTACACAACGTTCTTCCAAACTCCGTTTTTTTATTAAAATGGTTTCCTCAATCTTGTCGCGAGTGACCTTATTTGTAGACTAAGCGCGTTGGTAAAATAAATTAATACTAATTAGGAATTTACCTCACATTTTTGAATTTTTTTTCGAAAGAGGGCTCGCTAATATGAAAAAAAAAACCATAGTGAGCTGCTCGAAAAGTCCAAAAAATTTAGAGAGTTTAGAGACGTTTATTGACAAACGTGTAAGGAACGGAAAAAGAACATAAAATAACACAGAGAGAAAATTGAAAAGAGCTAGTTTCACGAGGAATCAACTGTAGGATAGATTCTAATACAACAAAATGCCAATCTCAGGATAGATCCTGTGTCGACCTTGTCTCAGGGCAGAGTAAAGTTTTTCCAGTTTCCAACTTCAGACTCCTGATGAGATGCTCGTTCAAATACTGACTCAACTTTATTATTGTTTTCAATTTTCCAGAACGCTCGACGTAGAGCTCGACAAAGTTTGACTGCTGTGTCGATCTAGTCTAGTTTTCAACAACTACTTATGGCCTTTCCATTCAACAAGTTTCCAACACCCTAATAGAACTCGCTAGTTTTACAAGGTATCGACAGTTGGAACCTCGTACAGCAAGGTTATAACTATCGGCTCGATCCTGGTTTAAGAAGGTTCCAACTGCGCTGCTTTAATTCGATTTTATCAAAAGTTCTCACGCCGCCACCTCCTGAGCTCTAAAACGCTCTAACTGCAGGCTTGAATATTGTTTGACAAAGTGTTTTCGGCCTCGAGCGGTGCCATACAGTATTTGTAGAGTAATGACGTCGAATGTAGATTATGCTCATTAGTGTCACTGCTTAGTCGGTCTCTGCTAACAGGACGTTAATGCTATTATTTTTATCAGTGTCAACGACGCTTAATGAAATAAATTGTACGTGGTAAGTACAAAATAAGGGCTGACATTTTCTTTTTTATTGTACGAGTAGGATAGTGATTACCTGCTTAAAGGTGCTTTACATGCTGTATCGCATCCTATTAATTTAAAAGAACGATCTACCTTAGGCGCCAGATTCAACGCTCAAGATGCAAGTTGCAAGGAGCATAATGCAGGTCCCTGCCTCCCTGTTAGAGCGCCTGAATATTTAATAACAGACGCAGGAACGGAGGCCTAATCCTCTTTTCCTCTCACACCATCCCCTTCCTTCTACTGTTATTAGCGTTACTTCTTCGCCCCTTCTTCGTCGTTAGCGTTACTCCGGTTTTCACCCTACCCGCGACCGACATTCACCGAACTCGCAGTAAGCCCTAATTAAAATTCAAGGGAGTCGAGCGTCAGAGCCTCCCCCTGCGTTTCTGGTTTTTTTTATATTCACTTCGAGCACCACGTTCCACAGCCGTTTCCTCCTGTGAACAAGAACAATCCTGCGTCGAGACCTTCCCACGAGTAACGTTAACGTGACACAATCTGGAACTGAAGGTTGGCAATTATTGTGAAAACCAAGATGCTCCAATGGCAACATTGCACTGCTTCCTTGTGATCACCAACGTTGAAGCCTTTAATTACCTACTACTGTCTGTATCCACTAATAGTGAATCTACGACTTGCTGCCTGAACATGCCATCACAGAGTTGAATCTCGAATGAAAACAAAGGGGATTTCCGTTAGAAGATTAATAGGTGTAAGACGCAACGTAGTGATCAATAAAAGCTAGTAGTTGAGACTGTTTTGGAGTTTCTCATCTGCAGAGTCCTTCACCTACAATAGAACTAGTGATGGAGGAGAATTTTGAGTTGTCACATTCTTGCATAACTCCACTTATTTATTATGTGTACCTATTTAATAATTATTTTAAGCAATAGGATCTAGTTAATTGAATACAATCGAATGAATTTTATAATGATGAAAACTGTGGGGAAAATCTAAACTCCAGTCAACAACCATTCTAATAGGCGTGTCCTTCCTTCATGACAACGCCAGGCTCCAAGAGCTTCTTGTGTCCTTTGGATGGTACATTGTGAACACACGCCGTATTTTCCAGACTTAGCCCCCTCCGATTATCATATCTCCAATATATTGAAGGAATTCTTGGATTGAAAACGTTATTCCAACGACGAGGAGACAAATGAGACAGTGTAGAATGACTTTCAGAGGTGGAGATGGAGCTAAGCGTATACGATAAGGGTATAAAGAACGTTGATTCCTCGGGATAAAAGAACTAAAGTCGGACACAATATGAACGTTTTCACAACTGAATATGTTGAACTAGAACGGATGAACAAGAATAATAATTTGACAGCGGTATGAATGGTGTAGGAGCACGGAGCAACATGGCAGGCATAGGATTTGAAGGAGGTTAACCCAACAATTCGAATGGCTGTGGGGTCATTGAACGATTATGTTCATTAAAAGACCTGATTGTTCAATACATGATGTATTTCTTATCATTAATCCTTTTGTTCTAGTGCTGGTTTATTATTAATACATGAAAATACCTAACTGCTGCATGTTCGGAGCTAATGAATTTAATAGTGGGCTCGGTCAGCTAGCGGTGGAACTAGGCACTAACCGCGTAACGGTTGGTAAAAAAAACTTTGGTCTCCCGCCTATTCCAGGCGGGAAGTCCAAACAAAGAAGGTGCCCTAGCAGAAGAAGTAAGCACATAATATGTGCTTAATAATATTATTATTGCAAAATAATATTATTATTTTGATCCAGAAAATTTGATTGAAAAATATATGCATTTTTGGTTTTTAGGAGCAATTGTAACTCAAGAGCAAGAATTTCTGAATAACCGAACAAGGTCGAAACCATACCTTTTGAACTGAATAACTTCTATTCATTTCCACCATATGATGTGACCTGGATAATTTATTTTGAAAATCTCAATGAGGAAAAAGAACGGGGAATCGGGTTTTTGTCAGTTAGTAGAATACACACTTACGTAAAATCTGCACAGCTTAGAATGCCAACTCCTCCTCTCCCCAATGTACGTGAGAATGCTATATTATTGGACGATTCACAGCCACCCCATAAATAAGGGTGAGAAGGAGACGTTATCTTACATTCCTATTCCCAGGAGTGAGTTCGGGGTCTTCATCTCCAAGGCAGGCTTCCCAATAAAATGGGAAGCCCTAAAGGGGAGGGAAGAACATTACGAATAAGAATAAACACTTTGAGAAAGAGCCTGAAGACAATGGCTGTATACTTTCATAGATTGACTCAAGTGAGGTTTTGATATTCCGGACAGGTTGACGACGTTCAAGAGGTCAATACTTGACTTCCAAATGGATCTGGTATCGAGCGGTCGGGTCACTGAATCCGATTTGCCGAGTAGTCCACTCAGAGTGGGACAATATTAGTTCTCTTTTCAACCTCAGCTCATACCTAACTCGTGAGTCGTTGAAAGTATGACGCACTCCGCGACAGAACTGGTGAGAATAGATGCCTACGAGTATATCAAACACTGTTACAGTAAAATATAATTTCTCAATTGCCTACCTTTGTATTTGATTCCATCATAACAACTTTTCCAAAACGTACTTAATTTTAAACTTTCTTCACAAGGCCTATGATGACACGAAGGTAGGGAAAGTACATATCTATCTCGTTGTAGGGAATATAATGAGAGGGTCTGGAAGGATAGTTTGAGAGGAAAGAAATGGTCAGTGAAGTTGTGTGGTCAGTAAAGAGTAGTAGTGGTAAGAAAATTAGAAGAAATGAAAAGTAGTGGTAATAATAGAGGTGCAAGAAGAAAACATAAAGTTTAGTAATGGAAGCATTCCAGGGGACGTCCCATTGCATTGAAACTGATAAAAAAAAAAAAAAAAAAAAAAAACTCCAACGCCCGGGCTTTTTGTAGGATAATCTCCTTTTTTGCCACAACAACTAAGGGGCGAAACTGTGGACCTTTTCAAGTGGGGCACCTCATAGGCGATCCACGATACCCCGGAGTTTCCCGATATCGTCGGTACCCATTGCCTCACCGCCCTGGGTTGGGACGAGGGGCCGGCAGAGAGATTCGAACCTGAGAACTCGTAGCGAACCGAGTGAACGGCCCGTCATTCTCTCTGCCCGAAGTGACCGCGCGTTTAACCGCTCGGACACCCCGATCCCCGCTCTTGAAACTGATACACTCAATGTAATTTAGTTAGTATTTTGAGACTGAAATAGTGCCCCCCCCCCACCTCTCACACCACAACGATGATAGGTCAAAACATTGGACTTTCATTTTCACATTGTTCAGTTGCATGTAGAAGACGAGTTCAAAAGATGAAACACACACAAACCCACGAAATACATGGTTTTTGTGTCCTGGCGCCATGATTACACCAGTGGTTCGGTCCACATTGGTACAAAGAATGTTTCACTAAAAATGAGAGGTGTATTGCTGTCGGGCCTCCAAATACGTTTATGGTCGAATTATTAAATACACACGTGCAGTTCCGACTCCG
Organism: Apolygus lucorum; assembly: GCA_009739505.2. Lineage (NCBI taxonomy): Eukaryota > Metazoa > Arthropoda > Insecta > Hemiptera > Miridae > Apolygus > Apolygus lucorum. The sequence continues at coordinate 49,986,290 of CM019183.2, read as the reverse complement.
ATAAGGGAACCAACCGTTTTTTAGCGGTCAATTGCCGCCAACCCTTTTTCCACCACTCCGAGGTTCCACCAGAAAATCGGTACTTGAACAGGTGAAGGGATAGGGTATAAATACCCTTGTCGGAGCCCCACCAAGGCATTCCATACTATCTATAGACTATGTATAAAATATTCCATTACTACTATCGATGTATATGGGAGATCATATGGGCGGCGACTTTGGATGGATCGCATTCCAGACGTTTCTTTCCTACCGTCAGGAATAGGTTGGACCTGAGTGTTTCCTTTTCATGGAGACTCATCCAGTTCCTCACTGGACATGGAAGAAACAGGGCATCTTTGAAGCGTTTTGATAAATTAGATGATGATGTCATAGTCACTTCTAAGGGTCAAAAAATGAATTTTGAAATTTTGAAAACGACCTAACCCAAAAAATTTTGATATAAAGGTTCTGTTTTTCTATAAATTTAAGATAGTTTAGAAGTATTAGAATTTTTTGAGACCACGCGGAGCCCTGTAGGACAAACCGTTCGCCCCCTACGAGAATTTAAGGGGTGGACGTACGATAAATTAGACTTCACACGATTCACACGATTGTGAATCGCAAAAGAGGCCTAATCTCCGTTCAAATTTTAGCTGACCGAAATGCGATCGATGTTTTTCTTCATGTTGGATGGTTGGTGGCTTTGCAGACGAGTGATCTATATAGAAAAATAATAAACCATTGTGAAATATTTGCTGCGTTTTTCACCTAAGGAAGTGAAAGCGAACACGGGAAAAGTGGACCAAAGCATGTTTTGAACCAGTTTCACCAATTTCTCTATTTGACCATGTAATAATTCAATCGATTTAGAGAGCTACAGGATGGCAAATTAATTTCGAGTATCAACCAACATAGGAATAACTCTGAACTTGAAGCAAGAAATCGATCTTGGTCCAAAAATACCGATTCTTCAACAGTACCCGCTGAACTTACGAATTCCATTATGGTTTTCCAACAATGGTACCTATCCACTCACAGAAATATATTATTTTGAAATAATTTCTATAACTTTTATTGGCATTCATTCAAAGTCAATCTTTTCTTCATCCGGATCTTACAAACATCGGTCAAGAAAACGAAACTCTCCATTAGAATACATACTTGAGGGAAGCTCCAATTTTTACAACTCCAAAAGTTAGGAGTTTTACAATTCTCTTCAAAGAGCTCTTCAGACGCTCTACTACAAGCTTTCAAACCCTCTCACGATATTTGCAGTTTTCAAAGTTCAACCCTCTTCTTCGTACACCCCAGAGTAAATAATTTACAGTTTCGTCGACCATCAATCTGTTTTTTTTCTTTTTTTGGCCAGAAGAAGAGTATACTTAAAAAAATTCACTTTATCTCGAAAAACGCCTGGAGCCTCGCAGAGAATGATGAGTTTGTTCTTCCACTACTCGGAACTCTCAAAACTTGGATGGAAGCGGGTGTAATCTGATACGCATCTACTTAACTAGGTACTCTGAAACATCATTCTCGAATTAAAATATCTTATTATAATCTTCAAGGCGTGCAGCAACAAAACTGAATTGTGGGTAAATTTTCATTTCTATTACTCAAGTCAAATTAAGCAACAAGTAGTTACACACCGAAAAGCACACTTCCCGTAAAAAAATTAATATTTAAACAAATGGATTGCACATTTTCTGGAATAATTCAACACTTTCCTGGTGGAATTCTATGTAAAAACTTCAGCCCTCCGCCTATAAACTACTTCTTCTTCTTATTTCTTCATTGAATTGATGCAGATGACTGTAAAGCGTCACAATCGCACGCCTCGTAGAATAATACTTGAAAACCTCAAGTAGTGGAAAAGTACTATTTCAATACTATTTTTCTCATATCGCCGCCATTGTTGGAATGTAATATTGGCGTCCTCTATTACCGAATCAAAGAACAAAAACATTGCAAATTATTACACAATGGTTTATTATTTCGTCTACAAAGAACACGGCTTTGCCATTGTTACCGCCAACCAACATGAAGAAAAACATCGATCGCATTTCGGTTAGCTAAAATTTCTACAGAGATTCGGCCTCTTTTGCGGTTCACACACGTGTTTCTGATTTATCCCAAGTCCGCGTCGTCTCAAAAAATTCTATTCTATCTTAAATTGATGGAAAAACTATACCTTTATATCAAAATTTTTCGAGCTAGGGCGTTTTCAAATTTTCAACCCCTATGTTTCACCCCTTCGAAGTGACTTACATCAACCAAAACCTTCGGGGCACAACTAGACCCCAAATGGAGCCTATATACCAACTTTCATCGAAATTGGTCCATGGTAACTAAGGAAAGTGCCGCGAACGGCGTACGGCGGACGGACGGAAAATTTTGGATTCGATTTTTGAATTCTACGTACCTTGAAACCTAAACCAACAAATTTTGAGGGGGGGTTAAAAAAAAATTTTTTGTTGGTCGATTCCAAAGGTTTATTATTGAAAATAATAAACCTAAACGCTGCGAATTATTACACAAAGGTTTATTATTTACAGATCACTCGTCTGCAAAGAACACGGCTTTGCCATTGTTATCACCATCCAACATGAAGAAAAACATCGATCGCATTTCGGTCAGCCAACATTTGAACGGAGATTAGGCCTCTTTTGCGATTCACACTCGTGTTTCTGATTTATCGTAAGTCCAACCCTTAAATTTTCGTAGGGAGCGAACGGTTTGTCCTACAGGGCTTCGACAGGGTATCGACTTCATTTTCGGGAAAAAAGTTGTGTCAACGATATTTTTCATTCAATCAATTCCTCCATGCCGCTAAACGCCATAATTTCTATTCCTGCGAGGGACGGCCGAGGACGTGTTCGGAATGATAGGAGTCCCACCTTCGTCTTCCGGCATCGTTCACCCGCGACCTGAGGGATGAAAGGAATGTTCTACGAGGCTCACGACTTATCTGAGTGAGTGCGGTTTGACGACAAAACGTCAACCTGTGTGTGTCACAGACATGCTTGGGATGAGACCAGCACAACCTACCTGGATACGAATCGGCTTCAGGATGGATGTCACCATAAACCAATTTCTATCATTCGTATGAGTTACAATAATTGTTATAATACATGCAACACCCTTGATTACCTTATTACATCATCCGAGAAAAATTATGATGAAACAAAGTAGGTAGAGTAAATACTATTTTTTCATTTTTTGTTTTATTATACAGGGTGTAAACAAAAGGGATCTGCCAAACTGGAGGAGTCAATGAGGAATTTCACCATGTCGGAATTTCTTATTTTGACCCCAAAATCGGATTCAGCACCTCGAAAAAACCCCTATGGCAAACTTCCAGCCCGTACTTCCTAATTTACGAATGAACAACAGTGTAGAAAATATGAACGTTTGAAAAAACCGGGAGGATGACGTCAACCTGGAATAGTTCATTTACGGCCGCTTGAAGCGCTGAGATCGTAATATCTATAGTCCTCAGATGCAACATTTCACAAAACCAGTAAAAATCAAAATCGAAAAACTAAAGAAAAAAAATAGAAAATTTTATGGGGAAAATTAGGTTTCCCCTGTCTTTGTTTGATAACTTCCCTCTTAGATAACACAATTTCGTCGTACCATCGGGCAACACTGGGAGCAGACGGCGATCCAAACAGCGTTCCCGCTTCACGTTGAAGAGGTCCGTTTTCCCGGTTATTTTTTGAAATCATAAATTTTGATTGTCTCCCAAAAATAACAGGAGACTTATTTTCCGAAATCAGCCCGATGTTCATCCATCCCACACCATTAACTATTATACCTGGGTATTTAAATCGATGAGGACTAGAGATGAGATATGCAATTGTCTTCAATTGCCAACAAGCTTTGTAAATTTATCTACGTTTTCTATAAATTAAGAAGATGTGTTGACAAAAAAACACTTATCAAATTTACAAGGCGTTGATACAGAGTGTTATTAGCTTTCGATTACTATTGTTGGGGGGAGGGGGGTTGGTGCTTCTACATCTGTTATCAGTCCTTTGATATTGATCCAAAAACCAATCTTGAAAGTAATAGCAAAAACGCAGCAAATTATTACACAATGGTTTATTATTTTTCTATATAGATCAATCGTCTGCAAAGCCACCAACCATCCAACATGATTAGGCCTCTTCTGCGATTCACACTCGTGTTTATGATTTATCGTACTTCCAACCCTTAAATTCTCGTAGGGAGCGAACGGTTTGACCTAAAGGGCTCCCCGTGGTCTTTATAAATTCAATACTATCTTAAATTGATGAAAAAACAATACCTTTTACAATATCAAAATTTTTGAGCTAGGGCGTTTTCAAAATTTAAAACCTTATTTTCAACTCTTAGAAGTGACCTACATCAACCAAAATCTACGGGGCACAACTAGACCCCAAATGGAGCCTACATACCAAATTTCATTAACATCGGTCAATGCTCAGTGGGGAGAGTGCCGTGTACGGCGGACGGCCAAAGTTTTATTCGATTTTTGGATTATACGTACCTTGAAACGTAAACCAACTAATTTCGAGGGGGTGTAAAAAAAAAAAATTCTTGGTCGATTCTAAAGGTTCATTATTGAAAACAATAAACCAAAAGCATCGTAGATTCCCCACTAATGAGCTCTTCAATATTACCCGAGTATTTACAATTCAACAACTTTATGTAAAAGCCTCTCTCTCTCTTTCTACCATAAACACCCCGAATTTTTCAAATATCAAAGCCATAATCCATATTCTATTCGATCTACTACGCATTTTCAGGAATTGTGCGAGTTGGCGTGTAGATGGTGCCCTATGAAAATCATTGCTTCAGACTGATAGTTGCCATTGCGCATGCGCAAACGTTTATTTCCTTGTTATAGCCATCACTTCCACATTTCCCATCTGATTTCGATTAAATTTGCAGGGATTATGCGAGTTGGGGTGGAGATGGTCCCCTATGAAAATGTATCTTCCAAAAATCCATGTATCAGCCATAATTTCTACATTTTCCAACAATATTCATAGATTACGGGGATTGGGATGTAGATGGTCCCCTATGAGGGTAGTGGAAGGTACTCAGACATTGATGTTTTGAGATTAACTACTGTGCATCGGATCATCTATTGAGTCGGGTTATGGAAACGAGGAAGCTAAGAGCCACACCCCCTTGGCTGACGTTTTAATATTTTACGAACAAAACTATATGATAGAATTTAAAAATCCAAAATCTAAGCAAATTGTTCTATTTCTTGACTAAAAAGATAAAGAATTACCTACAAAACATTGTCCCTGCGGACCTATCAGACACGGAGATGTGAGGGGAAAATGTTCAGGATCTCCTCTCAAGTCCACGCCCAGATTGAGTGTAAGTCTAGGTATAAGATTTAGCCTTATCTTCCAGAAAAGCACAAATAATGAAGCAGAAAGATCTGAATCTGTGTAATCTCCCAGAAAAGAACAACATAATAAACCAGAGAGGTACGAGTTTTGATGATTTCCAAAAGATTGATTGATCACTTCAGGGAAAATAATGACGACTCCGGATAGAATAGCATGTTCGAGTGGTTTCGGAGGGATGGAATCAAATCTCGACCTAGCGAGACTCTACATCATTATAATCAGCTTCAACAAAGCTCAGAAATATCCTGCTAACAAGGGTAAATATCATGTTGAGAGGATTCGCGTATTACTTCTCTCGAGATGGATATACAATATTCGTTCGCAAGCCCTAATTCCACAAATCGGAGATATGTTGTTGACAAAAGCTTGGAAGGCTCATTACCACGGATTTGACTGATACAATGGAATATGAAATTACCAATTACGTATATCAGTTCTTGAGAATGAAATAATCCGTATGCAAAGGCAATGCTCGCTAAAATAATTATGTTTTTTAATATATTTTGATTTATTAATTTATTTACGGCTTTCGCCAATTAGAAAGGTTGTTGTTCAGCAGCGCAATATACACAATACAATATAATATGTTCAGTACTCCTGCTGTAGTCATATAGTAGGTCCATGTGGAAGAGGATGCAGAAAGGTCCCAGTTTTTGTAGCTTGTTGTACATAGGTAGGTCAGCTTTTTTTAAAACATGGAACATCTGTTAGCTCTAGAGTAACTACCCGAAAAAGTTACGCAGGGAGGATGGTGGGGGGAGTGTCACGCGTGAAGGGGTCTTGGGGGGGGGGGGGGGGCGGTCCCGTGGCCTTTTCGACACTCAGGTTTTTGAGGCCGAGCCTTTCAATGACTTTTAGAAATAATAACTAGGGATAATATAACTTTTGTATTATACCTACCTACGACTAAAGGTTCTGCTCTAAATTTGGCTAAAACATGTTCCATGTTTTAATAATGTACGCTGTAGGCTTCAAGTAGATAGTACCTGAAGTACTTCGCGAGATGCGAAGCGCCGAGTTTTTGTGTTGTATTTTTGTTAGCTAGGTGTATTGTTTAGTTCTTCCTTAGGGTTTATTTGTGCAATTCATTAATAGAGTGCTCATTTTTAGGTTGTTTTTATTGATGAAGAGTGATAATTAGTTCATAAATTTTAACCAGGAATTTTTCCAGGAAGGGGAGTCGGACGAAAATCCAACCTGAAATGGTCATTAACTTTACTTTTTAAATTTTAACAATATTTGGAATTGGAAAGTTGGAATGGGGTGTGCGCCTTGATTTTTTTTTTAGATTTTTAATCGAAAGTAGACTTCATCCTGAGAATTTGGGCACCAACCGCGACCTTCTAGCGAGAGTAGATCTGCTTCTATGATTTTTCAAAGTTTCGACCGTTTATGACGTCACGCGCCCCTCTCGCCTGGGCGGGACCCCCCAGCCCACTGTGACGTCATAAACGATCGAAACTTCAAAAATTCATAGGAAAAGATTTACACACGCTAGAAGGTCGCGGTTGGTACCAAAATTCTCAGAATGAGGTCTACCTTAGATTTAAAATAACAATAAACAGTTTTTCCTACCCAGGCACACACCCTATTGGAAGGTGAAATTGAAATCGGGGTTAATATAAGAGCCAAACAGCAATCGGATTCAGGAGAATATTTTGAAAACAGATGGCTAGAACTTCGAGAAGCTGAGAAGAAAGAGCACCACCGGAAGGTTGCGAAAAGAAGAAGAAAGTGTAGAAAAAGATATTGCAGTACACAAAGATATATCTGAAGATCTGATCGGAAATGAAGAGCCACAAGATAGAGGACTAGTGTCACAAATGGAGAATAACAAAGGAAAACGGCACAAGGTAATACCAGTCATGTCTGAACCAAACAAAAGTAGCGAGAAAACTTGAAATTCTTACTGATGGTTGGAGTTGGCTGCGCTTTGAAGACTCAGAGTACGGGAAGAACTTGAAAGTGAAGGATCCCAAACTCTACAAACAGATTCTGGACCGGAGAAAATGGTAAGTAGATAAAGATGGAAAAGTCGTTCCAAAGAACTCCGAATCGGACGTAGTGCAGAATAGTAACTATTCTGCACTACGTCCGATTCGGAGTTCTTTGGAACGACTTTTCCATCTTTATCTACTTACCATTTTCTCCGGCCCAGATTCAAAACCGGACTAGAATAGTAACTATAGTAAGTAACCGGCCAGAATAGTAACTATTCTGCACTACGTCCGATTCGGAGTTCTTTGGAACGACTTTTCCATCTTTATCTACTTACCATTTTCTCCGGCCCAGATTCAAAACCGGACTTATGCAAAAAAATCGATTTTCGTTTTTCTATCTTATTCAACAGAAAACCATAGGGCGCATTAGCCTGCACAATCTTAGTTTCAAAAGCGGCTTCCTATTAGGTGGAAGGAAGCCGCTTTTGAAACTAAGATTGTGCAGGCTAATGCGCCATATGGTTTTCTGTTGAATAAGATAGAAAAACGAAAATCGATTTTTTTTTTGCATAAGTCCGGTTTTGAATCTGGGGGCAACTGTTGGTCTTTTGAAAATGCGTTGAATTGTTGGTATCATTGAAGACAAGAATTGTTAATAAGCATGGCTGTTCACAAAACTGGCCTACAGGTGGATACCGAATTCAAAAACAGATGAAGCGAGGGAATAGTTTTAGGGATTGAGATACATCCAAATGTTATTGTAATTATGATGAGAGATCCAAGGTGATCAAATATTGTCTAGGATCATCACTAAAAGCTTTAGTGCTGTGTGTCACTCCGATTGTCTTGTTCACTGCAGAATATTCGTATTTTACTATATTCCTAACACTATTATTCCCATCCCAAGTCCTAAGTTGATCTCCACCAAGGAATAGGTATTTTAACAAAACGTATAGTTCGATAGGGGTAGAATACAGCAACGATTGAATGATTCTCATTAATTAACCAGATTCTCCAGCTCCTCTAGAGCAATACTGTTTCACATCTTAGACTTTTAACATCTAACACACGATAAACGGGAAAAAATGAAGCTTACAAAACAGTAGCCGAGAGGAAGTAAAAGGAAAATCCAGTAATACAAAATCCAAATGGAATTGAGCATAGCGGAGGACAAAAACACTTTCCTTCCAATGATTTCGACGACTGATTCCTGATCAATCAAGGATGTGCAAGATTTTGTTCTACCCTATTCGACAATAAAGATTATGTAGTAATTAGACTGGAAAAGAGGACTCACCTAGGTTATCACAGTAGGCTAGAAGACCGAAGTTCGCCGTCAGGAAAAAGAATGACAAGGCCGCACGCATCATAACAGCTCACACGGACTAATCATCTTTCTGTAAAAAAAGAAACATGAATTTGTAGTAAAGTTCGTGATAAATCACCATTCCAGGCAACAATACGGGAAAGCTGTGACTAAAAATATTGGGTACGAGCGAATCAATCAATTTATGTAGGTTCTACTTTCAACGATTGATCTTCAAATTAGACTTTGGAAGCAAATGAAACCCTCTCAAAATTTTTAAGAGAAGTCAGTACTTGGTAGTAATTAAGAGTATTTTCGGTACATTTTTCGCAGTCTCTAATGAACCGATCTTCATATTTTTTTTTAAAATTTTGATCAGTCACTCATCTTTTGCTGAAACCAAAAACGCTGCAAATCAATGCTCAAAGGTTTATTATTTTCTGTGTAGATCACCCTTCTGTATAGATCACTGGTTCTCCATCAATAGCACCTACCACCATCTGTATTCTCCCTTGACCTCCCCTCTCAAATTTCAGCTTCCTGCGTTCAATAGGATTGAAAATGGCTTCGGAGCTCACTCAGCTGATCAGTGATCTGAAGAGTGAAGAAGATCTCCTCGAATGCTGGAGACGCCTGGAAGAGCACTTCCATTCAATAGGAGTAAAAATGGTTTTGGAGCGCACTCAGCTGATCAGTGATCTGAAGAGTGAAGAAGATCTCCTCGAATGCTGGAGACGCCTGGAAGAGGACTTCCATTCAATAGGAGTAAAAATGGCTTCGGAGCTCACTCAGCTGATCAGTGATCTGAGGAGTTGAGAAGATCTCCTCGAATGCTGGAGACGCCTGGAAGAGCTCTTCCATTCAATAGGATTGAAAATGGCTTCGGAGCTCACTCAGCTGATCAGTGATCTGAAGAGTGAAGAAGATCTCCTCGAATGCTGGAGACGCCTGAAAGAGCACTTCCATTCAAAAGGATTGAAAATGGCTTCGGAGCTCACTCAGCTGATCAGTGATCTGAAGAGTGAAGAAGCCTTTGAGCAATGATTTGCAGCGTTTTTTACCATCCAACATTTTTTTTACCTACCAGCTAGGTACTACTTACCACACCATACTGGCTTCACACCTTCACAATCAAGTTTATTAGAAAGAACTAAACGCTTCACACTCGATTGGAAAAATAGAAAGCTTCATATGGAAATTTGATTACTGGTTACGCAGAAGGCAAAACTGTATACAAATCGAAGAAATGAACAGCGATCGCATTTTAGTCCGATAAAATTTGAATGGAGATTAGACCTCTTTTGCGATTCACACTCATGATTCTGTTTTATCGAAGGAAAACCTTCAAGTACTCGTAGGGACCGAACGGTTTGTCCTACAGAGCTCCGGGTGGTCTCAAAAATTTTTAAAAATTCAATACTATTTAAAATTGGTGAAAAAACGATACCTTTATTTCGAGAGTTTTCGAGCAAGGGCACTCTTGAAAATTTCAACCCTTAATTTTCACCCCTTAGAAGTGACCTACATCAACCAAAAGCTTCGCGGCACAACTAGACCCCAAATGAAGCCCATATACCAAATTTGAACCAAATCGGTCCAGTGTTGCTAAGAAAAGTGCCGCGTACGGCGTACGGCGTACGGCGGACGGACGGAAATTTTTTTATTCGATTTTCGTATTCTACGTACCTTGAAACGTAAAACATCAAATTTTGAGGGGGGGTTGAAAATTTTTTTTTCTTGCTCGATTCCAAAGGCTTATTATTGAAAGTAATAAACCAAAATATCAATAAAAACAAACTGGATACCCGTGCGTTGCACACTTGCTCCAAACCTCTTTTTCGGAACTTACAATCAGTGCTCTCCTGAATTCGGGAATATACAGGGTGTAAGCCTAACTGGCCTTACCGCAAAAGTCGATTCTACAACTAATTTGCAACGAAAAATGTCTCTTAGCAATTTTTTTAAGAGGCTTCGTTTTCGATTTATTTCAATTTTAAACTTTGTTTTACGTGATTTTGACCTTACATCATTAAATCGGTCATAACTCCTCCAAATAGCTATAATAATTACAATTTAAGGAAACAGTTAGAAGGCACATCAAATTTTCTATTGGATACCTTTTTTGTGATTTGAGGTTTAACGCATGAAAAAGCCCTCTGAATAAGAATGGGGTGTGCGCATGGGTCGGAAAAACTGTTTATTGTTATTTTTAATCTAAACTAGACCTAATTCTGAGAATTTTGACACCAACCGCGACCTTTTAGCGTGAGAAGACATTTTTTTATGATTTTTCAAAGTTTCGAATGTTTATGACGTTTATCTCAGTGGGCTGAGGGGTCCCGCCCAAGCGGGAGGGGCTCGTGACGTCATAAACGTTCGAAACTTTGAAAAGTTGTGAAAAGTGAAAAGTTGTGACTAAAAATATTGGCTACGAGCGAATCAATAAATTTATGTAGGTTCTACTTTTAACGATTAGTCTTCAAAATCGACTTTGGAAGCAAATGAAACCCTCTCAAAATTATAAGGGAAATCAGTACTTGGTAGTAATTAAGGGTATTTTCGGTAAGTTTTTATCAGCCCCTAATGAACCGATCTTCATATTTTGTTAAAACTTTGATCAGTCACTCATTATCTTTCGCTGAAACCAAAAATATCAATAAAAACAAACTGGATACCCGTGCGTTGCACAGTTGCTCCACACCCCTTTTTCGGAACTTACAATCAGAGCTCTCCTGAATTCAGGATTATACAGGGTGTAAGCCCAACTGGTCTGCCTTACTGCACGAGTCGATTCTAGAACTAATTTGCAACAAAAAATGTCTCGTAGCAATTTTTTTAAGAGGCTTCGTTTTCGATTTAATTTTAATTTTAAACTTTGTTTTACGTGAGTTGACCTTACATCATTAAATCGGTAATAACTCCTCCAATTACCTATAGTAATTACAATTTAAGGATACAGTTGGAAGGAACATTAAATTTCCTATTGGATTGGTCCCTTACCTTTTTTTGAATTGAGGTTTAAGACATGAAAAAGCCCTCTGAAATAAGAATGGGGTGTGCGCATGGGTCGGGAAAACTGTTTATTGTTATTTTTAATCAAAACTAGACCTAATTCTGAGAATTTTGACACCAACAGCGACCTTTTAGCGTGAGAAGACATTTTTCTATGATTTTTCAAAGTTTCGAATGTTCATGACGTCACGGTGGGCTGTGGGTCCCGCCCAAGCGGGAGGAAACGTTCGAAACTTTGAAAAATCATAGTAAAAGATCTACTCATCCAAAAAGAGAACGGCTGGTGTCAAAATTCTCAAAATGAGGTCTACTTTCGATTAAAAATTTTAAAAAAAGTCAGGCGCACTTATTATTATTTTGCGTAATTTGGGAAACCTCGAATTTTTTCGCACATCCAACCGCACACCCACTTCCATCGTCCGACCCCTCAGATCGTTTTTCTTCGATCAAACACAAATTTCCCCCCTAAATTTGGTTGTAAAATATTTTTTGATCATACCACTGGAAAGTTGAGATTTTGGCAAAGTTTTTGCTGTTCTTGCACCTTGAAAAAATATTGGTCCTTGTAGTTCAATCTGAGATTGAAAAAATTCGAGATTTTTCAAATTAGGTACGTAAAATTTTCTTTTTAGAGGTCTTTTGACTAAAAAAAAGCTAAGGGACTAATCCGATAGGAAATTTGATGATCTTTCCAACGGTATCCCCAAATTGTAATTATCACAGCTAATTAAAGGAGTTATAACCGATTTAATGATGTAACGTCAAAATCACGAAAAAAATTTTAAATTAAAATAATTCGCAAACGAAGCCTTTTAAAAAAAATGCTACGAGACATTTTTTGTTGCAAATTAGTTTTAGAATCGACTCGTGCAGTATGGCAGACAAGTTAGGCTTACACCCTGTATTATTCACTCATATTATTCGTACCACGGGTAGACATTGATGTCTCAAACAACGAGAGAAAAACAGACTTCGGTAGCTCTTTTATTTTCGGAGAAAAGTGCACCCACATGTCGAAAAACGTTGTTTTGAGAAAAAAGGGTTTTTGTGTCAGGATACGATTTTTTACGAGTTGTACTCAGTTACGCGTCTTTAGCAACCAGCAATCAAATTTCCTAATGAAGGCACCCACAACTTCCTATTTCTTCGAATTGACTGTGAAGCGTTTATTTCAAATTTCTAAATTGTTTTATATTTTCCTAGCCCAGGGAACCTTTGTTTTGGATCGCCCTTGTAGGTACGATAGGATGAATTAATAAATTAGGCGCTTGTTGCCGAGTTGACTCCAAAAAGCGAACTCAAGATTACAACGATCCCAATCGCTCCAACAAGTTTCATTTGAAAATGCGGTAAAATTCCACTCCACTTCGTTCCCTGAACATCACTCCGGTTACAGAGCTACGAAAGTTAACCCGGCGGTAGAGAGAATCTGCCAGAAAACGTAATCTCTTTTGATATCTTCAACACAAACGAAATTGAAAAGAGAAGGCGGTCCCTCGAAACGCGGGCTGTGAGGTCTCGTGAAACATGGAGAAAGTAATCAATGGAGGGGATTTAAACCATCGGGCACGCGTTACCGTTGTATTGTTTCTCGCCCTCTTCAAGAACTTGTCGTGACAGTACGAATGATAAATTGTTCAACAGAGAAGTCGTCTTCACCCCCACAGCTTTCATGCAACTTTCTCACGTCATTATTCCGAGTTGGCCGAGCGTCATAAATAACGTGAAACCACGGAGTTTCAAATTGAACATGGTGATTTATGCCGGTCCAATCATCGAGTGTTGAAGAAGAACCACTCAGAGAGCTCAGGATGCTACAAAGGTTGGTCACCAAACAAATATTGATTTTAGAAGAAAAAACAACGCTGCAAATTATTACACAATAGCAACTATGTGGATCGACCCAACAAAACGGACTGTGTCAATTGATCGGGATTGTGGTCAACTGGAAGTACAACACCTTCTTCGCCGAGCTTTCGGTAAATTTATTACCTCCTTCAGGGCCTGTAAAACAAAACAATATTCACCCTTAATAGCATAAACTCTCACAATCCTTTGAGTAGAAAAACAACAAAATTACGAATCGACAACAAATAAAAACCTAATAACAAATATAATAACAGATGTCACTTACTCGAAGGTTGTTTATTTAGTGATACCACCAAAAGTCGATAAATAAACAGAAGGTGGAGACGCCACTACAAAGAAACATGTGGGTAGGTATAGTTTAGAGTTTAGAATTATTGACTTAGATATACTCCTGCTCAAGATTAGAGCACCACCATCTATTTCTTTATTTATCCCCTTCTTTTTTGGTTTATTATTTTCAATAATGCACCTTTGGAATCGACCAAGAAAAAAAAATTTTCAACACCCCCTCAAAATTTGATGGTTTACATTTAAAGGTACGTAGAATCCAAAAATCGAATAAAAATTTGGCCGTCCGTCCGCCGTACACGGCACTTTTGCCACTTAGCATTGACCGATTTTGATGAAATTTGGTATGTAGGCTCCATTTGGGGTCTAGTTGCGCCACGAAGATTTTGGTTGATGTAGGTAACTTCTAAGGGTTCCAAAATCAATTTTGAAATTTTGAAAACGCCCTACCTAACTCAAAAAATTTTGAAATAAAGGTAGGTATTGTTTTTCCTTTAATTTAAGATTCTATAGAATTTTTAGAATTTTTTGAGACCTCCCGGAGCTCTGTAGGACAAACCGTTCGCTCCCTACGAGAATTGAAGGGTTGGACTTACGATAAATCAGAAACACGAGTGTGAATAGCAAAAGAGGCCCAATCTCCGTTCAAATTAATGCTGACCGAAATGCGATCGATGTTTTTCTTCATGTTGGATGGTTGGTGGCTTTGCAGACGAGTGATCTTTATGGAAAAATAAAAAAATAATGAACCATTTTGTAATAATTTGCAGCGTTTCCCTCATCAAGTTGTTATCGATTTGCAAACGTTGACTGAAAACACAGGAGGAAAAAATTAACCAAAAAAGGCACAAATTCGAGAAAAAAAAGTTCTTAATAAATTAAAGAAATAGGTATGTACTTCTTGTGGTAAAATGATAAAAGTTGAAAATGTGAAAAAAAATGTTTGAATGATGCCAGTTTAGCTCTTCAATACTTGGTATTACCTCCTCTAGGATGAGGGCTTGGAGCCTTCGACCCATACCTCTAATCAAGTTTTGGATATCCTCCTGTGGGATATATCCCCATTCCTCTTTCGCTGCTGTTTCCAGCTGCTGAAGATTGTCTGATTGTGGATCTCAGGCTTGAATTCTTCTTTTCACCATCTCCCAAAAACGGTCTATCGGATTCATGTCTGGGCTTGGTGCCTGTCCAGGATACAAGGGAAGAAGGAAAGAGATAAACGAAAAAGTGGATGGTGGTGCTCTAATTTTGAGCAGGAGTGTATAATATAAATTAAGTTTAATTAGTTGCAAAAGACGGCCAATTGAAAAAGGTATCTAATTATTAAATAAGTTTAGTTAAGTACGGTTGAGGCAGTTGTGTCAATATTTATAACTTAAATAAATAGCTTACCCATAATTATAGAAGATAAGATTACGGTAAAATGAAAAAATTATTATTAACGCCGCCTTTTTTGTGAGGAGACAATAGAACATCAAAAACACAATGACTCCAGCTCACAGAGAAAATTAACTTTGATAACAGGTAACAATAGTAACTCGCTCTTCACTTCTTTATTTTATAGCCAGTAGGAAGTATAAATCAAACAAAGACCGCGTCCTAATAAACAAACTAAATTCAAATGGAACAATTTTATAGGCTACCAATAGACAGCGTGTGAGGATCATCACAGTGCGTGTCTTCGTTTACCAATTCAACGGATTGTTAGAGTTTATGCTATTAACGGTGAACATTGTTTTGTTTTAAAGGCCCTGAAGAAAAAAAATTTACCGAAAGCTTGGCGAAGAAGGTGTTGTATTTCCAGTTGACCACTATCCCGATTATTACACAATGGTTTACTATTTTTCTACATAGATCACTCGTCTGTAAAGAATACGGCTTTTCTATTGTTACCACCAACCAACATGAAGAAAAACATCGATCGCATTTAGGTCAGCAAAATTTGAACGGAGATTAGGCCTCTTCTGCGATTCACACTCGTGTTTCTGACTGAACTATTTTCTGTGAACTATTTCTTAAGTCTAACCTTTAAATTCTCGTAGGAAGCGAACGGTTTGTCCTACAAGGCTCCGCATGGTCTCAAAAAATTCTAACAATTCTATAGAATCTTAAATTGAAGGAAAAACAATACCTTTATTTCAAAATTTTTTGAGTTGGAGCGTTTTCAAAATTTCAAAATTTATTTTTGAACCCTTAGAAGTTACCTACGTCAACCAAAATCTGCGGGGCACAACTAGACCCCTAATGGTGCCTACATACCGAATTTCATCAAAATCGGTCAATGCTAAGTGGGGAAAGTGCCGCGTACGGCGGACGGACGGAAAAATTTTTATTCGATTTTTGGATTCTACGTACTTTGAAACGTAAAACATCAAATTTTGAGGGGAGTTAAAAAAAAATTTTTCTTGATCGATTCCAAAAGTTCATTATTGAGAATAATAAACCAAAATTGAAAACGATCCTAAATTGATGAAAGACGTTATAAATATCTTCGGAAAAGCTCTCAGTTGTTCAGTAATAATCCTCAGCAAGAATATTGTGCTTCAGCTGCATCACTCGCGTGATGGCGACTCCTCCCGGAAATCATGTGAGTGAATAATACGCAGTAATAAATGTGAACGCGGGGAGATAAACAAGAGCCGCACCGCGAGGGACAGCAGCGGCGGAATGTCAAGTGGAGGCCCGCAGGCTGGGAGCGGCCTATAAAGTCGGCCTCCTCGTCTCCAATCACGCGGGGTGCTCGACTGAGGCTCAGAAAATACGAGTAACGCGAGGACACTAAACGGGAGCCTCTTCACTCCCGACGCGGAGGACATCGGAGCTTCGTCCGCGCCTATCTATATGTAAATCGCGCGAGTTCGAGGCTCCTACATCAGCAATATGCGCTACCGAGGCGCCCCACGCGAGCGTTGGCGTCAAGTAGAGGTGTAATTTCGTTTGAACCCGACTGGTATGCGCGTAGGTTGAGCCCTCCTGAGGCTCCAACAACACCGCTTATCGAGCCCTGAGCCTAAGTTTGGATATCAAAAGTCCATTCATGCAGCATGAGTTGAAGAGTTTTCATTCAAACGGGCTTATATCCATTTTTACAATTTTTATATTTAAACATGAGCCATGTTATTGCCCTAGGGTAACTACTATATGAAAAATGTTATGTGAAAGAGGGACGCAAAAGGGGGATGCAAAAGTGTCACGCGCGTATTAAACGCTCCGATCCTATGCCTTTTCCAACACTCCTATCCTACGCATTATCTAACAACCCGATCCTACCCCATTCCAACACTCTGATCATACGCCATTCCAACACTCAGATCATACGCCATTTCAACACTCCAATCATACGCCATTCCAACACTCCGATCCTACGCCTTTTCCAACACTATGATCCTACGCATTTTCCATCACTCTGATCCAACACCTTTTCCCACACTCTAAACACAGCTTTTTTAACAATCCGATCATACATACGTCTTTCCAACACTCCAATCCTACGCCTTTTTCAATATTCCGATCCTAAGCCTTTTCCAAACACTCCGATCCTACGCCTTTTCCACAGAGTACTGGAGACAAGTTAACAGAGGAGAAAGCTAATGTTAAAATGGTGGGCAAGCATTTTTGAGGCTGCTTCCGTTGCGCCATCTACTTTCAGCTAAAGAACTACTACGGAAACTGAAGTTTCAAATAATCTCGAGTGACCAGAAATTGATAACTTTTTGTTTCATAATCATTTAGATTTGCATAAATTACTTAGAAAAACAAATCGAAGCGAAAAGTATTTTCCAAGTTGCACTTACAACTGTTGTTGTCCCTATTGCCAGTAGTTCAAATGTTCAATCGACAACTGCCATCTATAGAAACGTTTGAAACCCAGTGTATTATTGAAAATCGCTCGATTTTTTCGTACATATCGCGAGTATAACTAAATGTTATCAAATTGTTTCACCAAACATACAAATCGAGTTTAAACCAAACGAGGCGAGAGATAAACGACGTTCAGTAAAAATCGTCTTTCACCAGAGCGATTTACGAGTTTAAACACCATGTTGGGGTGTTCGAGTTTAAACGGTCGAAAATCGGCCGAATAAACTAGGAAACCTCGTTTAAAGGCTCGGCCACACAGAACGCGGGCTGACCGCGCGGACAGTTCGCGCGCGGACCGACAGCAGTCCGCCGCGGACAACCCCTGCCACACAGAACGCGGACAGCCGCGGCGGACCAGTGTTAATTTTCTCAGTGTTCATCGATCATGTCGAGTTCGCAGTGACTTTCGAACCCTGTCTTCTGTTCTGAATTTTTTCTCGAACTCTTATATTATCTGTCATTATTTATTAATGACAGACAACGAAGCAATAGCCCAGTAAATTTAACGCGGTATTTTTTTTTTTTTTTTGACGTGATAACGTCTTATAAATTGGTTTACCGGGGACACTTCAAGAAACTGCGTTACGCTCTGCTCACGGAGGGGGTGCAGCTCGGCGCTCCCTAAAGCGCCCCCCCCCCCGCGCTCCCTCCACCGCGTCCAACCCTTCCCCGGCGCTCGCAAAAGCGGGAGCGCCCCGCCCCCCTTCCCTGGCACTCACTCCCCCCCCCCCACCCATGGGAAATACCTACTCTGTGCAACTTGACAAAGAATTTTATTTTATCCTTCTTCCTACTATACGAATGAATATTAACATTAAAATTATTTTACCACTCAAAGTCGTTGTCACGTAAAACTTTCGCCCGTATACCGACTTTACAGGCAACAACACAGGGTTTTTTTTTTTGTAAATAAAACGCGGGGGTATCTACTATTTTTTATGATGTTAGGTCTCCTATGTTTATTCCCAATTTTGTAACCCCGAAAACCTTGTGCTACTGACGAAATGCATTAAAAACCCGTGAAATTTTAGTACTTTTCCAACAATTAGGCAACTACTTCCAAACTGTGATAATTTCAATAATTTATCTCCGGTCACGTTTTAAATTAGGTTAAATTTGCAACAGTTTGCGACCAACTCGAGCTCTGTAGGTTGAATAGGTACCTAATTACGGAGATACAACAATATCCAAAAATAGATAATTTTTTTCCTCCCAAAAAGTGGAATTTTCGTTGTGCTCGAAATGGTTCAATAGTATAACTACTCATTTTAGAAAAAAAGTAAGAGAGAGGAATTTGATTGAAATGTAGGCAATCAGCATCAATTTGAAACCTTTTGAAACTTTAGTTTTCTCAAAAATTAATAAAAACCAAAAATAAATAAATAATGTTTTGAGAAAAAAGTAGGAAAATTCATTTAACCTATAACATTAACATAAACACATTGATTATATTTTGAGGAAAATATGGAACAATTTCAATTATGGTGCAGAATTTGAAGTTGCCCGCCGCGGACTCTGTAAAAAATTACAACCTGCCCGCGCCCTGGCGCGGACAGAAGTTGCCCGCCGCGGCAGTCCGCGCTCTGTGTGGCAGGGGCAATGCGAAATGCCTTGTTACAGAGTCCGCGGGAGTCGGGCGAACCTGTCCGCGCGGTCAGCCCGCGTTCTGTGTGGCCGAGCCTTAACTACCAATTCAATATGGCCGCGCATTGATTTGTGATTGTTTTCGAAATGAAATTGCTAACTATTTTTGCATTTCGAATTATTTTTGACTCGTCTGACGATGACGACGACGTCCGAGTCGAATCCTGGATCGGATTCCACATTCCGAGATTATGTACGTTACTGAATTTCCGCCTTTCCAAGCCCCGAGTCGTCCAAGTGCTCGACTAGATTGACACTCGCATCGAGTTCCCGTCATACAAATAAGTTCAACACGTTAATTTAAAATGAATAATGGTTTTTTCAATAACATAATAGTGCAACCTACATTCCTTGGTTGTTTCTATTCGGACCAATTATACAAATTGACCATCATAAAAGACCAGTTCGACCAAAATAAATTTCTATTGAGGTGAAATCGGGGGTCTCATCTTCGAGTTTACATCCATCGGTAATCATTCAAATTATCGAAGTAAATTCCTACCGTTCAGAACAAGGCGGCGGCCACTGTGTTTCACTAGGATACATCAAGGAAGGTACTTGAGTCTGGAGAAATACTGGAGTTATTGCGCTCGTTGTGGCTCAAAGTGATGATGTGTAATAACTCAATAGGTAGGTGATGAAAATATTCAGCAAAATAAAACGAAGGGAACCGGAAAACTCGAAACAAACCGCAGGAATCAGCAAATAATAAAAACAAGGAATTCGAAAAACTGACACTGATAAAGATAAACAAGGCGGCAATCTGCTGATATCAAGCGCGGTTGTGGTTGTTGTTCAACGTTTCTATTGCCCAAATACGTCATAATGTCCAACTTTCATTCGTTTCGCTCAACATTTCAAGTTTAGACAAATTGTCTTAAACAACGTTTAACGATGATTTGGGTTGGTGAAAGACGCTCGCCATCTTGCCGGGTTTATTCCTTCAGATTAACTATTAACGCGTTTAGCTAAGCAAGTTTAGAACAACTTTTGGTGAAACAAGGCCTTAGATGCGGCCAGTAACGCACCAAGGAGAAAAATGTGTGATAAACAAGGTGACTTGTGATGAGGTTGGGAACAAACGACCATGAACGCGATCTGTTGCACTCATCTTTAACTACGTCCTGGAGCTCCACCAATCAGAATGCTTCTCGGACTCCCAGATTCAGCTTTCAGCCCAGTGGCCTTTTCCAACACTCCAATCCTACGCCTTTTCCAACCCTCCGATCCTACGCCTTATCCAACACTCTGATTCTACGCCATTCCAACACTCTAATCACATGGCTTTTTCAACAATCTGATCATACGTCTTCCAAACATTCCAATCCTACGCCTTTTTCAATATTCCGATCCTAAGCCTTTTCCAAAGACTCAGATCCTACGCCTTTTCCAAACACTCTGGTCCTACGCCTTTTCCAACCCTCCGATCCTACGCCTTTTCCAACAATCCGATCATACACCATTCCAACACTCCGACCATACGCCTTTTCCAACACTCGGATCATACGCCTTTTCCAACACTCCGATCATACGCCTTTTCCAACACTCCGTTTTTCGAGGCGCGAAGCGCCGAGTTTCGAACCACCACGGTCCTCAATGATAGTGCAAACTCTGCCAATCCAGAGCCTGATACCTTCGTGATCCTTGTTCCACAAGCCTTCTCGTTGCATGGTTCAGCATTCCTTCTCTTTGTTGTTGTAAACGTATACCTTCTCTCTGTCGAAGTTATGTCACCTACTCGTTTATGCATGTCGTCCGACTGTCATTCCTGGCGTCGCGGTTATCATCAGCGGTCTTCCAAAGGGAAGATCAGAATTGGTTCTAACGATTTCGCTCATGGCTTCCCATTGCCTCGCCGCCCTGGGTGAGGGGTTCTTTTTTTCCCTTGCGTATTCCTGGTGTTATTCTAGGGCCCTATTATAGGATTTTACTTGAAATTCCAGAATCTAAAATTGAGGCAAATTCCACATTGTACTTATATTTGAAATTTTGCGCTTCATTCGTATATAACATACGTTATAGTGAGTGTAATAGTAGAGAGTTACAGCAGGGCAAGATACGTATAAAACGCGAGACTCACGTCGAAAACACGAGCCTCGCGTATGACGTGAGGCTCACGGAAGACGGTTGACTCGGCCTTCAATCAGCTGATCATTCTGTTTCTTTCGTTTTGAAGAGTTTCGGTGAATATTTTGCGAGTTCTTTATCTTTGGGGTCGCGGTAAAGTGAATTGAAAATTGAAGAATTGGTTCCTTATACATTTCGCTTGAAGTAGATATTGCTCCCTTATACATTTTGGTCTGTTGCGGCGTCTGAAGTGTGGATGGCGGACGTTCGATCTCGATGAGATCAGTTGAAGGCAAGTTCTTCCCCATCGAAGGCAAGTTTCCTCTACCTATTTGACCGACTTCGTATTTATTTTACTTCGAAAAGGTAATATTGGAATATAATACGAAAAGATTGATTAGTCCGAGGTCTACCAATCTCGTTGAATTCGGTTGTCTGTCATCTACTCCTCAGACAAGGGGATGGACTGAAATGCATGATTAGGTGCTCACATTCATTTTGCATTTATTTATTTATACTTTTACGATTATTTTGGGTAATAAACGAGCGTACTTCATTGATTTCCTTATATTTTCCTTCCTGTTTTCCTTTATCGGTTCAACGAAAACAAAAACCGCGGATTGAGTTGTCGTTACCTATTATATGGAGTGTTGAAAAATCTAAAGCAACGTCAATCACGTGAGCCTCACAGGATTGACGTGAGACTCACGTCGGAAAGTTAGCATCCACTTGATGCTCGCCCTAGCAGCTTCTCACGTCTAAACGGTTCCAAATGTTGCTGTAACTCTATAATAATATCCACAAAAAACCATTAACCCTCCAGTGGTAGACCTCTTCTCACCCTTCAACTGGTAGACCCAGGAGCGTGGCGCTCTTTCGGTACTTCCTCCCAAATAAATCAACATTTATCATATTTTTTAATAGTTTTCAGTCTGAATGTGATACTCAACTCATCTGCTGGTGTATCTAAAGGTGTTAAATGAAAAACATATTGGTAAAAACTGTTTTTTATTAAACTCAGAAATACGCGATAGTAAAAATAGGTTTTGCTAAACTTTGAAATACAAATAACTGAGCGATCAAAATTTGACTAATCAATGCCGTTTGAGTCATATGCACGTTTTGCCTCTTCGTCAGAATCTTCCTCAAGCCAATACAGACATTTCTTGTGGTCAGAAGAGCGCTCAGACGTCGGAGCGTTCTGATACTTTCATGGTTTAGAGCGAGAACTCGATTTATACAGACAGAGAGGAGTGTACGGTCGTGCGTGGAGGGGTTTTCTAGGAGGGAACTATGAAACACAGCCTTCAAGATAGCCTCTGTGAACGACAGTGTTCAAAAAATGGATCGAGGGAGCGCCGCGCTCCGGGGTCTACCACTGGAGGGTTAAAACACTTTGGAATTTTAGAAACCAGTTAAGTTTATTTTAGTGTATTCTAAGGAAAAGATTGTATAAAAGTATGAAAAGTACCAAAAACGATAAAAAATTATACATCGCGAGATCATGTAATTTTCAACATTGAACACACGCGGATTTTTGTTTCCAACTGGATATTGTCACGTTGGAATCACCAATAGCACAAGAACTGAGGAGCATCTAGGATGTGAGGATGGATGAAACGGCATCAGCGCTGCCTGGCGACGATTAGATAAACCATCCGGAACTCAAAACCTACGTTATCACACTTATCAATCGGCCGATGTGATGACAGCTCGGTACATCGTTGACACATTTTACCGTAGTTTCGCCTTGCTGATTTTCCGCGTGTGTTTTGCCTGATTTTGCGAATCTCCCAGTGCGAGAATCTGGACGAAGAGTTCTCCGTATATTACCTCGCTGTGACGGAGTGCTTGCCCTCAACAGAGTCGTACAGCAAAATAGTTAATAGTACATAGTGCTATTCCCCCGAGAACTAGAACAGTTCCACTTCCACAATGCCATAACTGTGCATACATTGAGTGCAATAGCGACCGTGCAAAGTTGGACGACCAGGATATAATCCGCCCACCAAATCCTATCGATTTCCTTAGCCCTGTTTGCTGTTACCCACGGGAAATTGTGTTATACTGAAGCGATGTAATGATGAGGAGATTCACATAAAACCTTGCGAGAAGCACTCAGAAATCTTGCAAGATGCACTCTCTGTAGAGTATTCGTAATATTGGCGATAGTCAGAGGAGCTAATGTTAGATTGCAGAAGGCACGGAATATAGATGCAAGAAGCACGGATATAGATGAAAGAAGGTAAATAAATTACGAGTTTTATCGACTACTAACTAGTTGCCTTAATGCTTATCCTATGGAATGTCCCCTGGAATTAATGAATTACTAAACAATATGTTTTTGATCATGGTTCGGAAACAACCAGAAAACGATGTGAATTGATGATCTCTAGATGTTTTGATTATTATGGTAATCCAGCAAGTAATTTTGTGGTGGATTTTTGGAATCTAAGTAAAAAGTTGAGGTCCTGTTCCGATCTAAATTGATGAAACTGATCGTCTTTTTAACAATAGATGTGGAGTGTAAGGATGGATCATTTCAGTTTGCTCGGTAGGATTCAGTGGGAGGCTAACTATTCAGTATAAGTATCTTAAATGAGCTTCCACATCAGTTGAGATCCAAAAATTTGTTTTTAAGGCTCCCGTGAATGTCGAATATCGATGTTATTGCTGGAAGTTTCTTACCGTCGAAATAAACTTTATCCTTAATCTTCCCGATAACATGGTGTGTAGGTAATACTTTTGGAAATTTTCGGGTATTGTATAGAAGTTTTGAACTGAAGAGACACAAGATGACTAGAAGGTATCGCGAATATTATGTACGAGCTCGTAGCTTCATCTCTCCACTTGAGTTGCGATTTGCGATCACCGCTCGACTGTCAACCTGATGCTGTATGCGAACATAACCGGACAAGCGAGGAATCAAATCGTAGCAGCTGTTCAATCTGATTATGTAATATCATATCTGCATAATCAACCCCTTAATAGCCTATTACGCACCCTTGTCTAATATCCGCACCAAAATCCCTTGCGGACTAGTAATTTCAGAAACGTGCGAGACCGTCTCCCTCCGAATTTCGAAAAGAACGGTAATTTTCGATCATCAATGTGATCATTTTGTCAAAATAGGTAATGATAAAAATGTGGATGTTCCCTATTGCACAAAAACCAGCCAGATAAGTGTCCAAGAATTTGTTCCTGATTATATCAACGTTTCATGTCATATACTGTGACTCCAGATTACCCGATTTTGATGAAATCCATAGAGAACCGTCACCAATTCTTATACGGACAGCGTGTCCTATGTTAAGGACCGCAAAACTTCGGGAGTCGATTCTGCAACTAATTTATGTAAGAAAATGTCTCTTAGCAATTGAAGAGTCCAGGGTAGGGACGTCACGATACTCCAAAGTATATTTCTCAGGAAGTATCGATACTCGATACCTTTTGGATACCGATATTATTAGATATCGATACTTCGATAATATCGGCTCAAAGCATCGATACTATTCATACTTCAAATTAACCCACAAATGATTTTGCAAACCAAATAAAAAGTCCATTAATCATGAATTATAAATATTAACATTATAAATATATTAATAAAAGTCAATATTTTAAAATTTAGTTAAAGTCAGTGGTAATTTAAAATGTTATGAAAGTCAATAATTTAAAATTTAATCAAATGAATGATATTTCATTATATATTTATTCCAATTCTTATTCCCAAGAATTCTCCGTTCAATGAAATGATTTTTTCATCCACCACAAATGGAAAGGATCAAGTAATAAATCAGTTACATTACAAACTATTAATATTTATTATCGAATCATAAAAACAAAAATTTGGCGTGAAGTGAATTTTGACTTGAATTTTAGAAAAAGTAAATAAAAAAAATTGTTGTGAACCGGAAAGTAAAACAATGGTCACAAGGAACTCGAACTGTCCAAGAAACCCAGAGAAATGAAAACCCATGGACCTGGTATGCTAGGTCCATGTGGAAACCGCAAAAAAATGCGAGGTTACAGGGTAACTGTGGAAAGTTTTTGAATATCGATGAAGGATATTAGAAGCGATACATCGTTTCGATCGATACTATTCTGAGTATTATTCAGTGGCAGATATACCTAGTATGATATCTAAGTACTTGATATTAAATATCAAATTAATACCAAAAATACCAAATTTTGGTATATTTTTTACTATTCCACTTTGGCAAAAATATCTTTAATATCGTCAAGAAAGTATCGATACTTCCGATATTTCAGGCAAAAGTATCGATACCAATGTATCGGTATGAGTTTTTTATCAAAATGATCGATTCAAATATCGGTATCGATACCTACCAAAAAAGTATCGATACTCCGATATATCGGTGGTATCGTGCCGTCTCTAGTCCAGGGGAAAAACACCGTCATCGACATTTTGGCTGAACCAGGTTCAAAGTGGTTTCTTAAAGATTTCGACGCGAAGAATCCAATGACGCACTCAGTTTTGGACGAAAACCCTATCATTTTACTGAAAAAAGATGTTGAAATTTGACTGTACTGTGGAAGAACACCGTCGCTGCAGTTTAAAAGACACCCAACGCCAACATGGCGAGCACCACCCCTCCTCTTATCATCTACGATTTGGCGCTGGACGGCAAAAGGAATGCCAACTATGCATTTCTTACCTTACGAAGGGAATTTTAATTTACTTAGTAGAGGTCAGAGCTCTTCAAAACCTTCTTCATAGTTAATCCCTCGGTTTTGTCATATTGTATAAGTAATATGGTTGGCAGCGAGTCCTCTTCCCTCACTCTTTCCTCATTTAGAAGCCTTCCAGTGCATTTTGTATTGTTAGGGAACGGTGTAACATCTCTCAGCCTACAAATGAACTAATCGACAATCGACGGAAACTGCATCTCATTCTATAGGTAAGTTTAACTCGTAGGTAAAACAATATTTTAACTCATGTTCCATTTTTACGATTGCCATAAGTACTTAGTATTTTTACTTCCCTTAATTTATTGAATTTGTATTCTTAAAATGTGACATCATAAACATTGGAAACATTTTGAAAACTCATATAAAAAGGTCTTCTCACGCTAGAAGGTCGCGGTTGGTGTCAAAATTCTCAGAATGAGGTCTAGTTTAGATTCAAAATAACAATAAACTGTTTTTCCGACCCATGCGCACACCCCATTGTATAGAGATGATCCGATACTTAGTGGATAATCAGTGGCGTCTCCTCCAGGCAAACATAGCAAACACTGTTTGTCCTACTAAAAATATACAAAATGAACAAATTAAGTTTTGTTGAGATTCTCCTATATTTCCATTTTTTTAGAAGTAATATTTAGCTTATTTGGAAAATTTTAATAAAATTTAGGGACTATTTCATGATAACCAAGGAAGTTAGATGAAATAGGAGAATGGAATAAGTAGGGACGTATTTTCCTAGAATACTATCCCGCAACACACCAGAGTGTTGTAGAGATTGGTAACTACGATTGATTGTTGATGGTATGTGAACCAGCGCGGGGACCTGCGATGCAAGGCAAGCAGTTCAAAGAAATGAATTTTGCGAGACTGTTTTGGATGAGAAAAGACGATCGGTGGGATGGCGGGGGGTCAGCGCGGGGTCCAGTATTCCTAAACCTCCACTACAATAGCATAAGCAAAGGCAAACAATCGACTAGCTGTTTCGTGACCTTGAAAGCAGAGAAAATTGAAAGATGACCCATGGATACTAAGCCATGGGTTACGCTTCCTCAGCAACCAGTAATCAAGTTAAATGAAGGAATTCTTTATTTATTTGTATGAAGTGTGAAGCGTTTATTTCATCTAAATAAACTCGATTATGAAGCGAAAGGTACTGACAATGGCAAGCTGTTTTCTTTGCTGGCGCTTGATCTATAAAAAATAAACCGTTGTGTAATAATTTGCTGCGTTTTTCATTATTAGTTTTCCTCTAAGACTGGTCAAGGTGTTTGCCTGACGAATATTCTCACCTGACGCCACTGTGGATAATCTAAAACATTGATTTCTAATATGAGTACCTTGCACCACCCTCATCTAAACGCCAACTCGCACGATAACCACACGAGTACCAACAGCTAGGTACACCAGGGAACCAATCAGTGATCGATATGTGAACCTTTTCATCTCCTCTTCCGAAACTTCATATCCATATCGAGAGGCTCATTGGAGAATTCACTTGACGTCACAATAGGAATATTCCTACAACTGCGAGCTCAAATAAAAAGGAAATTTAGTGAAATACGACTACCCTTTGTGTACAAAGACCCGTGGGTAGAGAAAACATTGTTTTACCATTCCCAGTCAAGTATTTCACTTTATAAACGTGAATAAAGCAACAATAATTATACCTAGGGACGGCTCATCTCGTTGCTAGAGCCAGTTGTATTCATTACTGCGATCCTTTTTGATAGTCAGTCCATAATAGAAGACAAAACTTCAAGGCAATTTAGAGAGCAGTTCACTCCAAACTATCCGAGTGACCGCCCCTAGAAATATCCGCGTCGCAACTCGGAATTCACGTCACATTAAACGCGAAGGGAGCTCCCCGGGCTTACTCCTCGTTCTCTTGAATAAACCAAAATAGAATAGAATAAAAAGGAGGGAGGGGGTGAAGCCAGAAAAGGTCAAAGCCATTGAGTTATTCCGTACAAGAGCAACTGGGAAAAATGTGGTCGAAGGCCCCCCTCGACCTCTTCCGACATCACCAACCCAAAAAAGGGGGAAAAACCTGGTGGCGAAAAAAAGGAAAACGGGGATCCCAAGAATGGTTCCAATAGGAGAGAATTCTCAACTCGTTAGATTTACCCCCTCCACCACCGCTGGACGCCATATACGGCATACTTTATAAGAGAAGTACAACGTCCCTCCGAGCTTACTTCTATGAATCATTCATGTTTCTTCCCTCTTATCTCTTTATAATTCAACTACCGCTGCGCAACATTTACAAAAGGGGATTCCTACCGCCTGGGCGTATAGTTGAACGCTTCTTGTAAGCCTTTACGGCGTTCGTGCTGGTGAACCTGAGTGACCAACTTAGTATTATCTTTCTCTTGAGGGAGAAAAACGGAGTAGGTTGGACGATCTGGGAGAGTTTTGACGAATTCAGAATGCTGACGAGACTCTTCTTAGTTTTGGGGAGTTTTTTCAAGAGTTGTTCCCTCAGAGATAGCGGGGGCGACTCAGGGGAATCTGATACGACGAGGCCAAAAACGTAGAGCAAACGAGAAATGAAGGTCCGTTCTCATCGCAACGTGGCCGACCGGTAGGCAAAAGTGTAGCGAACAAATAAAACCACGAAAAAGTTAATAATTAAGACTTGTAATCAATATAACTGCAATCGCTGTGGTCACGCCGTTTATAATATTTTCGAAGTTCACGGCATTTTCTTTCATGGCTTCCCCACACTATTTATTCACTTTTTTTTCTCGTAACTATCCTCATTATGGATGAGTAAAACCAAGTTGACATGCCGCAAACATGAAGTTACTTATCACTAGAAACTATTGATAACTACCTATGAGGGCATCGACCATTCAGTAGCTTCAGGAATAGCTTCTCCATGTTACTCACTTCCATGCTTGTTTGAGGTGTTTAGATTTGTCATCAAATTACATAAATGTATTAGTTTATTGATTATAAATGATAAAAATTTTTAGGAATTTATGTACAATGTCTATTTCCGCAAATGTGAAAAAAGGGTTGGAAGTGTTCTGTGCTTTGCCTTCGGGAGATGTGACGAAAGTAACCACACACTAATCCGTTTTAGACCATTCTGAATCCAAATCCGCGAAAAAACCATGGGTATGTGTCTGTGTGTGTTGGTGTGCGTATTTGAGTGTGCGTGACAAAATCTTGTGTCGTCTGCACAGGCATTAGTTCTCAACCAATTTTCCTGGTTCTTTTTTTTTTCGACGCGGAAAACTATCTGATTGTGCACTACGTCGCCGGAATTTCGAACTTTGCCTTCTAAGAGGGGAAAGGGGGGATTAATTCTCAAAAAACGCGAGTTTTTGGGCATAATCTTGTGTACTTTGCCCAGGCCTCAATTTCCAACCGATTTTCGTGGTTCTTATGGTTTATTATTTTTAATAATGAACCTTTGAAATCGACCAAGAAAAAAAAGTTTAACCCCCCCCCCCATAAAATTTGTTGTTTTACGTTTCAAGGAACGTAGAATCCAAAAATTTCAACGTATATTAGACCTTTTCGGTTTCTACGCACCTTGAAACGTTAAACATCAAATTTTGAGGGGGGTTAATTTTTTTTATAGCTCGATTCCAAAGGCTTATTATTGAGAATAATAAACCAAAAGAACCACGCAAATCGGTTGGTGAATAACGCCAGACACCCATACACACAGACACACACAGACATACATGCAGGTTTTTTTTTGTGGATTTGGATTCAGAATAGTCCAAAACGGATTTTTATGTGGTTATTTTTTTCTCCGTGTAGTGTTACCCTCGTTCATCTCAGATTAATCGCATAAGGACGCCCGAGTCTCACTGACGGGCCAAAATCTCACGGATAACCAAAATCATACGGAATAAGGCAAAGCAAACTAAAAAAAAAAGTGTACTGGCGAAAAGTAACCCAAGAGGACGAAACCAACGTATCGTTGGAAAAGAGTCTAAATAGAGGTCTTTCAGTCCCTTAAAGCTCCTTTAGAAAACCATTAATAATTAAGTCTGCACTTTGTACTTATCGGGAGACCTGGAAATTATCATTTAGAATGAAATGAGCCGAGCGTCCTGCAAAAATCCCAAAACACAGAATCTCAACCAACAAAAGGCCTGTCGACGAAAATTCATTTCTCGCCGGTTTCAGGATATCAGTAATAATTGATGACGACTCCCAACGAAATGAGAGAAAAAAGAAAAACGGAGATGGCATGTAAAATTCACCCGTACAGCCCTGGTTTCGTGAAAAGCTCCTTTGGCAAGCTCTCAACTGAAGAGGAGAGACAAAAGCTTGTTAAAATTTAGGAAGGAAAAGCTAACTTGGGGCGTAACGCGCTTCTATAAAAGATGGGAAATCCACTTCTTTCGAGTGGAATTGACAAACAATACTTCAAGTGAGTCTCCCTTTGAAGGGGGCGTTCCAATTCAGCGGGAAATCGGAGAGGTATTTAATATTACTAGTACTTTAAAACCCGATGCTATTGAACAACTGTGAAATACAGAGGATTCTTTGTTTTTTTTTCTTCGACTGACTAATCGTTAAAAAGGGATGGAAAACTAGAATGGTGTAGTTGCATGATATTTTGCTTCCGAGTCTACCAAGGTAGCGGAAGCTTTGTTTTCACTTTTCAAGGACGAAAGAAAAAGTTCTCCAAAATCAAAATTTTCACTCGCGTTTTGCGTTTTAGACCTTTCTGAACAATTTTGGTTCCGTGTCTGTGTGTCTGTCTGTCTGTCTGTCATGAATTCCTTGTAACGCGCATAACTATACGACGGTCCCCTATGAAAATCATCATCCCCGGACTGATAGAAGCGACTGCGCATGCGCAAACGTGAATTCCTTGTGACGGCCATAACTTCTACATTTTCCATCCGATTTCGATGAAATTTCCAGAGATTGTGCGGGTTGGTGTGTAGACGGTCCCCTATGAAAATCATCATCCCTGGACTAATAGAAGCGACTGCGCATGCGCAAACGCGAATTCCTTGTAACGGCCATAACTTCTACATTTTCCATCCGATTCCAATGAAATTTTCAGGGATTGTGCGGGTTGGTGTGTAGACGGTCCCCTATGAAAATCATCACCTTCGGACTGATAGTAGCCACTGCGCATGCGCAAACGTGAATTTCCTTGTAACGGCCCTAACTTCCACTTTTTCTACCCGATTTCGATGAAATTTTCAGGGATTATGCGGATTAGGTTGTAGATGGTCCCCAATGAAGATCACCACCTTCGGACTGATAGTAGCCACTGCGCATGCGCAAACGTGAATTTCCTTGTAACGTCCATAATGTCTATCCGATTTCAATGAAATGTTCCGGGATGTTACAGATTAGTATTTAGGTAGTTTATTAGTATTTGGGTTGTTGGGGTAGGGTAATAGAGGGTGTTTTTATCTCTTCGGAGCCCTTCTTATCCCTACCCAAGTCAAGGTCATGCGTCCCCGTCGCACAACCCGGGCCCCCTGGGATGGACAGAGGTGGTCCCATTAGGTTTCCCTGGTGGACCCCTCTTGAATTTCCAGGGGTGGCTGAATGACCCTCTGGCGACTAGGGAGGGGACCCCTGTTAACGGGTTCCCTGACCCTTCACTACAAGCGCCCCCCCGTTATGGAAAATGAACAAGACCAGCCTCATAACCCCCGCCAGCCCATTGGCTCGCGGGGTATTAGGGGAGGCGCTCAGAGGCGCCCCAGGCAGGGGCGTCGGCCATCCTCCCCCTCTTCCTCTTCCTCATCATCCCTACGCTCATCCTCATCCACTGCCTCTTTGAACCACCAGTGTGCCCATTGTGAGCGGGCATTCACTACCAGGTCCGGCCTTGGTCTCCACATCAGACGGAAGCATCCTGTTGCTGCTAATGCTGCTATTGATATTGAACGAATACAGCCCAGGTATGCTTCCGAGGAATTGCGCAGGATGGCGGCAGATGAGGCAGTGGCTGTGCGTAATGGGGTACGTAATATTAATGTTTATCTAAATGAACGTTTTCCCACGCGCACAGTCATTGCAATCAAGAACATCCGCCTGAAGCCCCACTATAAGCAGCTTGTCCAGGAAGCTATCCTGGCAAATAGCAGTGGGGCTTCTCCCGCATCTCCTGTTGCTGATGTGGAGCAGCAGCCTGCCATTCAGTATCCCTCCCCCGGGACCCCCGGTCTTCTTGCCGATCTGAAGACCGAAGTTTTGAGGCTCGGGGGGCAGGTAGGTCGTATTGAAGGCTATGAAAGCACCTACCTGCAGGATCTGGTGAGGCGGGCTGTTGAAGGGCTGGATAACCTGGAAGACGAGGTTGCAGCCTATTTAGGGAGAATCTTCCCGCGGGTTGGGGATGCGACCGTGACGCGGCACCAGGGGGGACCTCCTCCCAGAATGGTGTTGCGTGGAGGTCGCAGAGCAGCTAAACAAGCAAGACGGCGGGAGTACCACCGGGTTCAGAGTTTGTGGAGGAAGCATCCGGCGCGTGTGGCTGCAGAGGTACTGGAGGAGCCTGGGGAAAATCAAGTTCAACCCCCTCTCCAGGAGTTTGTGGATTTCTGGGAGCCACTTCTGAGTGCTCCCAGTCACGACCCCTATGAAAATCACCACCTTCGGACTGATAGAAGCGACTGCGCATGCGCAAACATGACTTCCTTGTAACGGCCATAACTTCTACATTTTCCATCCGATTTCAATGAAATTTTCAGGGATGTTACAGATTAACTTGATTTGATGTTTTGAGATTAACTACTATGCATCGGATCATCTATACAATCGGGTTATGGATACGAGGAAGCTATGTGCCACACCCACTTGGCAGACGTTTTTTTGTATTTTTTCTGTGTAGAGAATCTCTATTGAAGTACGTATCTGCAAATAAAACTCCCAGAAACGCTTCCTAAAAATTTAGAGATTTTTTCAAAGAACGGGATTCTCGGATTCAGGCGGGAAAACCTACACACGGCCTGGACGCTGCGGGGTGGGGGCTACGTCACAAGTGTGAAGGGGGCCATGAGACCGCTACACCACTGTTACCCTGACACAAGGTTAAAAGAGCTTTCTGTTTGTTTACGTTCGTTTGTGGTGCTTTCATACTGAATTTTGCTAGCTGCGCAATCGAAACATGTTGCATCCAAGATTTCGTTTCCATCTGGCATTCCCTAAACTGTAACTGAAACCTTATACGGATGTGAAGAAACGCGGTGTTCTGGTGATACTCGAGGCACAACCTCTCAAATTTGCTAGATTCTTCTAAGTTGGACATAACCAACATCCTTTTATTTAACAATTTACAAACACTCATTGGTACTAAGTTGCACAGGATAATGAAACTTCCGATAAATGAGCTACCGCAACCATTTCGATGAAGAAGTACTACACTCAAGAAAACAACTGACCTTTTACTTTCTATAAAAGTGTCAACTTACCTCACATTCTTGGCTCCTCATATTTCGGCGCTGACGAACTTGTTGTTATTGACGTAAAAATCGTGAAACATGCCGATATCGATATACGGAATATTTTCCAGGGAAGCCACCTCGAAACTCTAGTCGATGGCTCTCCTTTTCGGCATATTGACATTTACATTTTACTTACAACCAAGTCGTTCCTACCGAACTTTATCTTCGTCATTCGTGTTCGTAGAAAAATCGTTCACCATTCGTTGGAAAGCCCTAAATGTTTGCATAAATTATATACAGCCAAAAACGCTGTACTTACGTAAGAAACTGAGATATACCCCTGAGTTAAAAGAACTGTCAACAACATTCGAAAGCAGATTATCGGGCAGGTAGCGGGAAAAAATGAAAACATGTGTTGCAGACTCGTATGCAAGCGTTTATTAAAAGCTTCTTGAAACTTTACAGAGAATAATGTCATTATCTTTTCCAAACCAATCAACCAAACCAATTATGGTAAATACCGGTATGAACTCAGACCGCAACTCAGACCGCACTACCAGAAGAATGTACACTGATAACGTGAAAGTAACGCGAGGTTTTAGCGCCAACGCAACAACAAGAAAAACAACCAAAAAACACTGCAAATTATTACACAATGGTTTATTATTTTTCTATATAGATCACTCGTCTACAAAATCACCAACCATCCAATATAAATAAAAAAAAGAAGAAAAAATCAAAAAGTACAAAGAAGAAATGCTTCAGAAATGCTTGCATACGAGTCTGCAACACATTGGGACATTTTCATGTCAACCACTACACAACAAGGTAGTGAAGTAAGGTTGTTAGTTCAAACCAAGCATCAAAGTTTTCGTGACGATTTTTCAGTTCATGTGCCAAAGCAAAATATAAGGTTCTTGATTGTTCTCTACGCAACACAGTGAGTCTATTTTATTTATTGGTCGCGTGAGCAAGATTTGCTTAGTTTTCGTGACGATTTTTCAGTTCATGTGCCAAAGCAAAGACATGAAAATGTCAAAAAAAAATCAAAATCACCAACCATCGATCGCATTTCGGTCAGCTCTAATTTGAACGGAGATTAGGCCTCTTTTGCGATTCACACTCGTGTTTTGATTTATATATATATTTCAATATAAACCCTTAAATTTTCGTAGGGAGCGAACGGTTTGTCCTAAAGAGCTCCACGTGGTCGCAAAAAATTCTAAAAATTCTATAGAATCTTAAATTGAAGGAAAAACAATACCTTTATAACAAAAGTTTTTGAGTTAGGGCGTTTTCAAAATTACAAAATTGATTTTGGAACCCTTAGAAGTGACCTACATCAACCAAAATCTTCGGGGCACAACTAGACCCCAAATGGAGCCTACATACCAAATTTCATCAAAATCAGTCAATGCGTATGGCGGACAGACGGCCACATTTTTATTCGATTTTTGGATTCTGCGTACTTTGAAACGTAAACCATCAAATTTTGAGGGGGTGTTAAAAAAAGTTATTTCTTGGTCGATTCCAAAGGTTCATTATTGAAAATGATAAACCAAAAGGACGGTACTTCTTTATCGAAATACGGCTAAACTAAATGGAATTTTGAACTGAAAACTGGTACTGTAACGTTTTTAAGTGCGCTAAATTCGAATCTGAAGTCAAAAACACGAAATTCCGACCCATGCAACTACCCCATTGATAATAAGAATGAACATCATCAATCTAAGCAGTTACCTGAGTATTAGGTACAAGTAGCTAACCATTCAACAAGGAACTCCATACTGGCTTCTTCCGTGGTCATTCAAAAGATTCTACCAAATACAACTTGATCAATTTTAACCCTCACTTAAGTTAACTGACTCTTAAGTGTCACCGAAAACATCTCAGGAATTCCACAGCTTTCCCAAGATGTTACCAGATTAACTGGATTTGAATAGCAATTTAAAAATTAGGAGCGAACAGCGATCGCAATTTGGTCAGTTAAAATTTCAACGGAGATTAAGCTTCTTTTGCGATTCACACTCGTGTTTCTGATTTATCGAAAGTCCAACCTTTATATTCTCATGAAAAGCGAACGGTTGGTCCTACAGAGCTCTGATTGGTCTCATTCGATTATAAAAATTCACTACTACTTTACATTGAAGAAAAAACAATACCTTAATATCTAAAGTTTTTGAGCTAGGGGTTTTAAAATTTTCAACTCTTAATTTTCACCCCTACGAAGTGACTGACATCAACCAAAAGCTTCGGGGCATAACTAAAACCAAATGGGAGCCCATATACCAAATTTCATCTAAATCCCTCCATGGTAACAAAGGAAAGTGCTGCGGAAGTCGGATGGACAGCCAAATGTTAATTTTTGGATTCTACATACTTTGAAACGTAAACCAACACATTTTTAGTGGGGGGGGGGGGGGGGTTAGAAGGTGGAGACGCCACTATAATTTATTATAGAAGATGAAATTTTTTAATGGTGAAATGAAAAAAAAAACTCGGCGCTTTGCGCCTCGGCGGGGGGCTCCGCCCCCCTGCACCCCCCGGTTTATTTCTTTTTCCATACTCTGTATGAAATCATAGGAACACAGAATGTGTTTTTGCGATGCTAGTCATCCGTTAAATAAAAACGCTGCAAATCATTGCTCAAAGGTTTATTATTTTCTGTATAGATCATCCTTCTGTATAGATCACTGGTTCTCCATCAATAGCACCTACCACCATCTGTATTCTCCCTTGACCTTCCCTCTCAAATTTCAGCTCCTGCGTTCAATAGGATTGAAAATGGCTTCGGAGCTCACTCAGCTGATCAGTGATCAGAAGAGTGAAGAAGATCTCCTCGAATGCTGGAGACGCCTGGAAGAGCACTTCCATTCAATAGGATTGAAAATGGCTTTCGAGCTCACTCAGCTGATCAGTGATGTGAGGAGTGAAGAAGATCTCCTCGAATGCTGGAGACGCCTGGAAGAGCACCTCCATTCAATAGGATTGAAAATGACTTTGGAGCTCACTCAGCTGATCAGTGATGTGAGGAGTGAAGAAGATATCCTCGAATGCTGGAGACGCCTGGAAGAGCACATCCATTCAATAGCATTGAAAATGGCTTCGGAGCTCACTCAGCTGATCAGTGATCTGATCAGTGAGCAATGATTTGCAGCGTTTTTTACCTACAAACATTGTTTTACCTACCAATTTTTTTTTACCTACCACACCTACCTATTGGTAGGTACTACCTACCACACTATAATGGCTTCACACCTTCACAATCAAGTTTATTAGAAAGAACTAAACGCTTCACACTCTATTCGAAAAATAGAAAGCTTGATATGGAAATTTGATTACTGGTTACGCAGAAGGCAAAACTGTATACAAATCGAAGAAATGAACAGCGATCGCATTTTAGTCATATAAAATTTGAACGGGGATTAGACCTCTTTTGCGATTCACACTCATGATTCTGTTTTATCGAAGGAAAACCTTCAAATACTCGTAGGGACCGAACGGTTTGTCCTACAGAGCTCCGGGTGGTCTCAAAATTTTTTAAAAATTCTGTACTATTTAAAATTGGTGAAAAAACGATACCTTTATTTCGAGAGTTTTCGAGCTAGGGCACTCTTGAAAATTTCAACCCTTAATTTTCACCCCTTAGAAGTGACCTACATCAACCAAAAGCTTCGCGGCACAACTAGACCCCAAATGGAGCCCATATACCAAATTTGAACCAAATCGGTCCAGTGTTGCTAAGAAAAGTGCCGCGTACGGCGGACGGACGGAAATTTCTTTATTCGATTTTCGGATTCTACGTACCTTGAAACGTAAAACATCAAATTTTGAGGGGGGGTTAAAATTTTTTTTTCTTGCTCGATTCCAAAGGCTTATTTATTATTGAAAATAATAAACCAAAACAATAATAAATGTGGAGTCTTTGGCAATAATAAAATAAATAATTGTTAGACATTTAATTTGGTCTAAAACCCTATAAATGTTATATAAATAAATATGTAACTACAAGAAAAATACTATATAAATTGAGAGCTTTCCAACGAATGGTGAACAATTTCTGTGCAATGAACACTGCGGGAGTTCTATTTCCTTA
Organism: Apolygus lucorum; assembly: GCA_009739505.2. NCBI lineage: Eukaryota > Metazoa > Arthropoda > Insecta > Hemiptera > Miridae > Apolygus > Apolygus lucorum. The sequence goes on along the minus strand of CM019183.2, from coordinate 49,948,728 downwards.
CCAACGGCTTGGTTGCACGTGAAAATCATTATAAAAGGCGCGTAACGGTTTTTTCTGTCGCTTTTTCGTGACGATTTTTTTTCGGTAGGTCATCGCAAAAACACATTCTGTGTTAAAAAAAATGAAAACACCGGTTTTTGGTATAGAACAGTAATGACTACAATAAACAATAACAACGACTCGCAGCTTAAAGAGAATAATAACTTAGAATACAATCCTAAAATCCTAATTTACAGTTACCCCTTTTCCAATCAATTGACGTAAAGTATACACGTTTCATAATTTTTTGCTTTTATCCATTTTGGAAATGTTGAATACACTCAAATACACAAGTTATCCATTGAATACAACTTATTCGGGTTTTCTACGATCCACCCTGTCCTTCGCGATCGACTTGAATCTCAAATCGGTTGAATTTCTCCACGCTCCCGTGCTCTGATTGGTTCGGGCGACTCGCCAATCTTTGGGGACAATAATCCATTGTTCCATATCTATGAACAGTTCAAGATCGATTTTTCATCTTCCCTCTCAGCTGACAGACCCCGTTTCTTTTCATCTCAATTCTTTGTTTGACTAAGCACCGCCGCTATTTCATTCGAACGGGTTCGAATGGTTGATAAAAATCCATCCGAGTTGAAGTCCTTTAATAATTCCTCCAACGAGTTTTATGCTCTTCTTTTATTCCATTAAAATAAATGCATTTCAACCCCCGATAGACCTTTCTCGTATTCCATTTAATATTTCTGGCAAGAGTTACGGTTTTCGCTGGAATGGAAATTAAACAAGCCGCGCGAATAAAATTTACCGTGAAATCGACAATACGAAGTTTCATTTGACAAAAACTCAGAGTTTCGTGTAGATTCATTGTTATTCTGCTAGCTTTTCTAAATTTTCTATTCATTTTTTCATTTGGCAACTTTTTGAGTGTAAAACGTTTTCTTTTGAAAAAATGTCTCCATATTTCTTCATAATTTGTTTTCTTATTCATATTTCTCCATTCTACTATGTACCTCATTCTATTCTACTATTATACAACGCTGTCTACTTCATTCTAATATTCATATTCCTCCATTTTACTTCATAATTTACTTCAAATTTCTGTGTATTTCTTCATAATTTCTTCTGTTATCCATATTTCTCAATTCTAATATGTACTTCATTCTATTCCACTATTATACCATTCTGTCTACTTCATTCTAATATTCATATTCCTCCATTCTACTTCATAATTCATTTCAAATTTCTCTATATTTCTTCCATATTTTTTGATAATTTCTTCTCGTATTCATATTCCTCCATTAAATTATATTACTTAGCTCCATTATATTATATTAGCTCCAGTATATTAGCTTCATGGAGAAATATGAGTCCTCTATGACTAATTGCATTATCCATTCTATTCTGGATTTCTATTTGGAAACACAAGAAAAAATGAAAAAAGTAAATAAAAAAATATAAAAAAAATGAAATTTTCCGAAAGAAAATGGCTAGGAATAGGTGTATTCTGTACGTTATCAATGACCTCCACGTGCTCCTTGTGGAGAATTTGCGTTTGCAAAAGGTGTGACGAGTTCCAAGGCTTTAAGTTGAGTTTAAAGAGTATCAAACTATTTTCTGACTAGAAGGAGATTAAAACACGTAGTATTTATAATGTACTGACAACGTAGTACACTGATGTCAAAATCTGTCCGAGCTCCTCTAATGAGTCCTATTATCTATTGATGCACGATAATTAGTACCCATTTTTGGTCTACTATTTTCATTAATCAACACAATTTTCAATAATTTCATGATGGTTTACTATTTTACAGCAAATTATGTAGATCGACCCAACAAACTGACTACGTCAATTGATCTTGATTGGGTCAACTGGAGAAAAACAACACATTCTTCGCCTAGCTTTCGGTAAATATATCACCTTCTTCAGGGCTCGAAGGATCACTACATAAAACATCCTTCAAGCCCTAAAGAAGGTAATATATTTACCGAAAGCTCGGCGAAGAAGGTGTTGTTTCTTTCCTGTTGACCCCAATCCCGATCAATTGACGTTGTTTACTATTTTTGGTTTAATATTTTCGAATGAAATTGACCAAGAAAACTTATTTTAACTCCTCCTCAAAATACGTTTACATTTCAAGGTACGTAGAATCCAAAAATCTAATAAAAATTTGTCCGTCCATACGCGGCAGTTTCCTTAGTTACCAAGGGCCGATTTTGATGAAATTTGGTATTTGGGGTCTAGTTGTGCGCCGAAGCTTTTGGTTTATATAGGTCACTTCTAAGGGTTGAAAAATAAGGGCTGACATTTTCAAAACGCTCTAGCTCAAAAACTTTCAATATGAAGGTTTTTTTTTCATCAATTTGAAAAAGCATTGAATTTTTAGAATCGAATGAGACCACCCAGAGCTCTGTAGGACCAACCGTTCGCTCCTTATGAGAACTTGAAGGTAGGACTTACGATAAATCAGAAACACGAGTGTGAATCGCAAGAGAGGCCTCATCTCCGTTCAAAGTTTAGATGACCGAAACCGTTGTCCATTCCTTCGAGTTGTACTCGGTTGTGCGTCTTTAGCAGTCATTCATCAAATTTCCTAATGAAGGCACCCGCAACTCCCCATAAAATTTGCTATATAGGCTCCATTTGGGGTCTAGTTGTGCCTCGAAGCTTTTGGTTGATGTAGGTCACTTCTAAGGGTTGAAAATTAAAGGCTGACATTTTCAAAACGCCCTAGCTCAAAAAAATCGATATTAAGGTATTGTTGTTTCTTCAGTTTAAAATAGTACTTATTGAATTTTTAAAATCGAATGAGACCCAACAGAGCTCTGTAGGACCAATCGTTCGGTCCCTATCAGAACTTAAGGGTTGGTCTTACGGTAAATCAGAAACAAGAGTGTGTATCGCCGTTAAAATTTTAGCCGACCAAAATGTAACAAAATAGTAAGTAATCAAATTTCCTAATGAAGACAATTTCTTCGCATTGAATGTGAAGCGATCATTTCTTCAAATAAATCATCATCATCATTTCTTCAAATAAACTTGATTGTGAAGCGAAAATATGGTTGGCAGGTAGTGACAATTGTAATCTGTGTTCTTTGCAGGCGAGTGATCTATACAGAAAAATAATAAACCGTTAGGTAGTTATTTGCAACGCTTTGATTTTTCGTCTCGTGTTTTGCTGAATAACATTCTTAGATTGAAGAAATCTTTTATGAGCAGTATTTTCTTTACTTCAGTGTATTTCGCTAATAAGTCCTCGTCATATTAGATTTTAATTAGACCGCCGTTCTTCGAGAGATAATTAAATACCTACGATGGAAGTAGACTCCTGTGTACTGACTCTACATCTTTGTGCGGAGAATAAAAGACGTTCGTGAATGCTCTTCATTTTGAAAACAATAGCGAGCCCGTGAGAGGATGAGACGATACTGGAGGAATAGGAGTTAAAATGGGCAGGTCGAAAGTAATCTGTCCGAAGGGAGGTTTCCCTATTATGTTGTTTGCCCCAAAATTGAGATCCCCGGAACCGAAATAATGATTTCGAGTGGCCTCAAGTCGTGATAAGACTCTCTTGTTCCTCCTGTAACGAACCCGAAGCAATCAAGTCGTTGTACACGGGCCGAATTAAAACACACGGGTCATGATTTAGTAGAACTTACTGTCAGGAACCACGAGTACTTTTTTTTTTTACTTGTATATACATAATTCGGTTGAAACATTACGTTCCCTCACACCGTATTAAGATTACGGTCATTATCGAGTTAGGAGGATTTTGTTGATAGCATTTAACCGATCCACACGCTGGGCGTCGAAGATCGATTAGCTGCATCATAACCGGTCGTTGGTTCGAGTGATCGGTTCACTAAACGATGCAGTGACCTCGTCATTTCAAACGAATAGAGACAATGAAGGCACCAGTAACTGGCATGCTTTGCCGTGAGCTTGTAGCGTGATTTCGTCATATCCCATTTCAGAAATTTGCTCTTTTATTTCATTGCTGGGTATCTCGAACAATCCTCACTGTTTGACGAGAGCTGAAAGCCGCTTCCACCACACTCCCCACTGAGGTGATGTAGTTGCACTGAACTTCCGATCCCATCAAAATGAATGAATGTTTTTTCATTTATTTATTTTTTATTTGCCATTTCACACGGGAGACCGCCCGGGTGCTTCCGAGAGGATGAAAAAGCACCTTAGTGATCCCGTAGCATAGGGACGCCAGCGCTCCCAACTCACCTGAGAGATCCCTGAGTGAAGAATAGCCACTAAAACAGTCCTCAAATTGTCCAAATTTCTAAAAAATTCAGCACAATATAATACTAAAAACTACGGAAATTCTCTTATACGATCATGCTGCATAACTGGAACTTTTTTAGTTGTTTTAATGAAGACTTCTTGCGGAAGACTTGATATGAGCGGTTCCCTCAAGGGAAATTTTTCATCAGAATTCTCTTCGGAAGAGAATGTACCTGTTTCTATCCACTCTTGAAAGAATGGCTCCTCACATTAACATTCATTTGGAATGTGTATTATACACAATGAAGTCACCCTGGCGCACTGTAATAGCATTTACCATGAGAAGAGAGAGAATTCAGATTTTTCCCTCATAAGGTCGGGACAAGGTGCGGCCCTTCGCTCCACCCTAAATCCGGCTCTGGATGAGTATCTCGTCTCCCAGTCCTCGGTAATAAGTTGGTACGGCCCGTAAATAGACTGGGGGAAGAATATGCGGCCGGAACGGAGATAACTGCGGCGGGAACCGAGGAAGTACGTACGGGGGAGTTAGGGTGATAGCCGGAGCATGGAGGAAGCTCTAACCGAGTTAGCTGTCTTCATTAGAGCACCGATTCTTCTTGAGGACACACCGTAGGTCCGGATGTTGTACGTTGGAGGTGGAACAGGGGTGTTCTCGACGCAGAGAGATAAAAGGGCTCAAAAAAGGTTGAAGGGGAAGAGGAAGGGGTGGCCTGAGCGGTGCAAAGGGTTAATTTAAAACGACACAAAGGGACTCCACGGAAGCTGGATCCTTGTGGAAGGATTGTGGAAAGAGGGCTCCGCGACAAAACTAATATTAACAGTAAGGCAAAGGACAGAAAAAAGTTATTTCCGTCCATTGTCGCTCCCTTCCATCTGTGTGACATTCCATAAATAAGGCTCCCCTCTGGTTTCTATTTCTACCGCCCCCGCGGGATGAGACGTCCCCTGATTGCGTACATCAATCGATCCATTCCAGTAATTCCCGCCAACAAAGATTCGAACCAAATTGCTTCCTCACTACCGAATATAGGGGAGCCTTTTATGTTGCGTCCGTAGTGTATTTTTTTACGCTTTGCAAAACTATACGAAATAATTGTGTGGTTTTTATTCAATGTTCGAGGTTTGTGTGAAGTTTATTTGCATGATAGTTTTCTTTGTATGTTAACCTCCATTACCTTCAAGAGTGATTGAGGTAATTTAAACAATAACCATACTCAGGGAAATTTAATAAACACGCAAGTCCTAGTAATTGGTGGAGGTTGTCCAACGCCTTGGAAAACGCGTCGTGCTGGAACTGCAATGTCCAATAAATTCACTCGACCTATGTTCCCAAATCACAACCTCTGTGAATCATCAACATAATCACGGACGACTTCGCAATCGTGTTGCTATTTGCTGTCGTTTGAAACAGTATTGTTCTAGAGGATCTGGAGAATCTGATTAACTATTGAGAATAATTCAATCGTTGATGTATTTTACCCCTAGAGAACTATACGTTTCGTTAGAATACCTATTCCTTGGTGGAGATCATCCTAGGAATAGGGATGATGAATGAAAGATACAAATTGAATTAGAAAAGATAAATAGATGTATTATCCTATAATCAATGAGGCTGGGGGAGGAGAAGTATCAATAGAGTTTACCTGTCAGATCTTCGAATTTGAACCTCGAGGGTAAAGGAAGTGATCTTGTATGAAATTAGGTACTTACAGATCCAAGTTGTCAATGGCAGCTTGGACATAGAGCAGACTTGGCGGGCCAAGATAAAGAAATATGACACAAATGATTTACGGCTAGCAGTCTCGGAGCTAAAAGGAGTGGCACCCAACAACATCAGGGTGATGGCTGCAACCTTGTCGTGGCGCGGTGTGTGGTGCGGGAAAAGTCACATGGAGTTGCGCGAGTTGGGCATCTCGGTAGGCGTGCTCCGTGGCATCACCACCCGTGTCCTGCTCGGCTCATATTTGAACTGGTGGTCGTTTTATAGAAGCACTTCCCTGGGCGTCCTCCCCATTATATTTGATTACTTTTTTTATTTTTATTTATGGCGTGCTCCCTAAGGGGAGTTAAAAAAAACGAATGAGACTGGGGAGCTATCCAGAGTTGTGATTTGGAGGAACAGGTGAGCAACTGTTGCTCTGTAACACGTGGAAAGCCGCCTATTGGTCCCACTTAATAAAAAAAATGTTGGTTTTGCATCTGGGAGGATATTCAATCTGTCTAATGGTATAGTTTCTTGATTAACTTAGGTAATTATTAAGAGATCTTGCAGAGAGAAGGATGAAGTAACATTTGTTATCCTTCTCAACTGGGCAGTCCTGGGTTGAATGGCCAAGTTTCTGAGGCATCTGGGACTGGCTCAGGAGTGAAGCATGGATGCAACATGAGCCCCACTCTGTTCTCTTTGTGTATCTTGCAGGAAGAATATTGGTTGGAGGAGCTCGCATTAATCTGTTACTTTATGCAGATTACACATTGTCCTGATTGGTGACAACCTAGGGGATCTCCAGTTGATGATTAGATGGTTGGAGGAAAATGTTGACCTACGGAATTTTACAATCAATCTGATGAATTCCCTCCAGTTGTTTTCAGACGGAGTGGTGGAAGGTTGGCTAGGAGAGAGAAGTCAGCCCATCATCTGTGCCGATTCCTACAGATATCTCGGTATTGAGCTTAGGTATGCCTTGGGACTTGGCAACTACATTGTTGGGAAGAGTAGAGTGGTTCGGTTTGGTATCAGCTCCATCTGGTCGGGGTTGTTCAAGGCAAACGATGTCCCTTCGATACCAAGTTCCAGGTTTTCCAGTCGGACCTGCTGGCTACGATCTCTTATGGGGCTCAGGTCTGGGAGCATGAGCAGTTTGAGATTGTGGAAAAGGTGCAAAGATGTTCCCTCAAGAAACTTTTCCGGCTTCCTCAGAATGCGCCGAACTACATTGTGTGCAGCGAGACTGGACAGAGGCTGGACAGAGTGCGAGCTACATAGGGAAGCTCTTAAAGCAGCCAATTCGTAGATTCACGAAACTAACCGCAGGAGAGGTTATTAAGAAAGGAATTGGATGGGCGGGGGTTTGGAGCTCTAAAATCCTGGAACTCGAGCCTTTCGACCCCTTGTTCCCAGGGCTTGCGCAGTCTGTCGTGTGCAGGGAAGTAACAAAGTACTCTGAATTTTTGAGGATCAGACCAGCGAGCGCTCAGTACCACCTCCTCTATCAGGACCTGGACCACACCGCGGAGTATCTGTCCAAGACAAGCCTTAGGGAGGCAACTGTCATCATAAGCTGTAGGGGAGAACTCCTGGATGTGAACTAGAAGCCATGGATCAGCGGAAAGAATTACCTGTGTGCTCTTTGTAAAAGGAGAGCTGAAGAGTCCACTGAACACTTCCTGGCGCACTGCCCGATACTAGACTACTATAAGGCATATTATACTACTACCGTAAGGCATATTTTCGTAAAGCTGAGCTCACAAGAGAAGAATAACTCGAAGTACTTAACGGGGAGAATTGGTCTCAGCTTTTTGTCCATTTTAGAATTGCTTGGAAATATAGGGAATTTCTTGTCTCTGAATTAAATTATGAAGAGTAGTAACGAAGAATAACGAAAGGAACCCAATTTTCATCAAAATTAGGGCGATTTGTCTTCGATGAGTATTGATTTGCCTTTATTCAATATTAAGTTTGATTGCTTCCATCGAAATAATTTTATGACGTTAATTTTATTAAGACCAAAAATATACTTGTTTACTCTAAATTTGAAACTAGAGGTGTTTCCGTACTTTGAATTAATAAAATGGAAGCGCTTTGTGTCGAAACTACTTGGTTTTATTGGGGTCAAAATGCTCTTTCCTTTTTCCTTAAGTAATTCATGATCCCCCTCATTATTAGGTATATTACCTTAATATGGCACTTGGCTGGAAGTTAGTGGGCTTTGATGTCAACTGAGAAAACCGCAGTAGGACTCTTGTTTCACCAGATGTAACGTATATAATCCTCTCAGTCCGGTCGTTTCCTCCCATATGCTGTTTTCTTTATGCCCCGAGTTTACTTTGAAGTTTCAAGCGGCCACGCACAATCTCAAGCTCAAGTTGTTTAATTAGCTTCAAGAGGATGAAGCTCTTTGTGAGCTAAAGCAAAAACGGAGTGCTCTTTTAATCCGAACGAAGTAACGCAAACAATTTTTTACTCATCAAGTTTGCCTTCACAAGTTGAAAACTTCTAATTATTTTTTCGCGTTTATTCGACAACTTTTGACGTCACAGGTGGGCGGTAAAAGTTGATAAAAACTCATAGATTTTGTTTGAATTGTTAAATCAGAGGTACTCGGTATCTACTGAACCAACTCCTGCTTGTAATACAAGAAAAGCCATTTTTTACCTTTTTTTCGTATGTTATTCTATTTATTCGCAGTATTGAATGTGACAAAAATCTGCTAAGTAGGTGTGGCAAATTGCATCCCATATTAATTTCCTCAGATCTACTTATTTTTTATTGGAGATGAACTTTCTGGCAGCACTCCGCACGAAATAGTTAGATTCGACCACTTCGTCCCATCTTGCTATTGGCTTAATGTGCGCTCCCAACAAATTTATTAAAAATTAATTTAAATATTTATTTATTACTATTTTTATTTTATTTATATTTTAAAATGTATTTATTTTTTTGCTGGCCGGCTTTCCTCTCAAGGTATTGTTCCCTTTAGATTGGTCGTGACTGCGCCTCCTGGGGGCAAACTTCATCGCTGGGAAATTTGAAGTATTGGAGTGGACGGCGCCGTCCAATGTGCTGCCTCGTCTTAAATCCATCTCCACATTTTGAATTTTGCACATGTTTGATTGCATATTTGGTACAAATTACGGTTCACGTGCTAATTATTTGTTTGATTAATGGTAGACACTACTTATGGGAACCATTCCACCCAGGCGGCGCCTCACGCGACCTCGAACTAATATCTACATTATTTTTGTTCCTATTCAATCCAATACCTTGAAATTTTCAGCACAAATTCAATCAAAGGTGTGTTACACAAAACCAGGACGGAAACGAAAAAAGTATAAAAGAGGGCATGCAAAAAATCAATAACGGTGATGTTTGAATAGCAACTTTTTACACTTAGGTATCACCAGGGTTCTCAGTCACTATAAGAGATGTTGACTTTTTTAACGTTTTCGTCCTGCTAAGCTCTAAAAATGTTGACTGTTGTGCAATCAATTCTTTTGAATGGGGCGGAGGTGTGATCGGACGCCATGGAGGTAGGATATCTCCGACAGCGAATGGTCGCAGTTCAACATCGAGGAGCACTTCGCATCGCCTGTGCCTACAGGACAGTCTCAAAACCAGCCATACTAGTCCTTGCAGGAGTGATCCCCATTTATCTCATGGCCACAGAAAGAAAGAGAATGTTCAAAAAGAGAGAGGAAGGAGAGCGATCCCGTATTGCCAAAGAGGAGAGAGAGCTCACCATGGAAAGATGCAGGATATATGGACAGGAGAAACCAGAGGCAGATGGACTGCGAGGCTGATCCCTCGAATCGAGACGTGGCTACAGAGGAAGCATGGAGAGGTAAATTTCATCCTAACCCAGTTCTTTTCAGGGCACGGACTTTTCTACGCCTACCCACATAACATGGGGATGGTAAAGTCCCCAACATGTCCCAACTGCCTGGAGAACAAGGATGATGACGCATTCCATACATTCTTCGAATGCAAGCGATGGGCAGGGGAGAGGAACTGCCTAAGGGAGAAGTTGCATCTTGCAGCACATGAAAACCCCAGAGGCGGTCGTAAGCAAGATGCTGGAAAGCGAAAAAACTGAACCACTGTGGCAGATTATGTAAAAAAACAAAGAACAAAAAAATCCTTCAAGAACGGAAGAGGCAGCGAAGGGAACCATGGACCGTTCCCTAGCAAAGAACTAAGGAAACTCCCAGCCTGAAGTAATGTGTTGAACAGTTCCAGGCTGAGATCCAACGAGGGAAAAGGCGGTGAGGTTTTAGTGGGTTTGAATCCCACATGTTATGTATGTTATTATGTTATGTATGTTGTTATTTGAATCCCACGCTATGTATAGCGTTTCCCTCAGGTATCTTACGAGATTCAATTTCCATCCCTGGATCTTAAAGATTCCTCACCCACTACGAAAAAGAAGCTCTGAAAACGTGCTGAATTGGATTTTTAATATTTCGTGATCCTGATTGTTGGTTCAGTAACAAACATTTCTCAACATTTATCTCACTTCCGCATGAATCCTAGGTTTGTCGAAACAAATTTTAGATAATCGTTCTAGCAGATTTGAGATCCTTCCGAATACAAACAACAAAACAAAAAACAAACAAACAAACAAATTTATCAAAATACTCTGAATGGTTGTAGAGATACTCCGCTGTGCATAACTGTAACGACTTACAGTTATCAAAAAATTCCAAAATTCGTACAGTATGTTCCTGATATTATTTAAATTAAAACGAAATCATTGTAAAACGAAGAAAAGTGTCGCGGACGGCGGACGGACGGCCGCATTTTTATTTGAATTTTGGATTGTAGCTTGAAACGTACACCAACAAAAATTGAAGGGGGGGGGGGGACAAATTGCTTCCGAGTCTACAAAGGTGCCGGATGCATTGTTTTCACTTATCAAGGTTTAAAAAAAAATAATTTTCCGAAATCAAAATTTCCACTCTTGTTTCACGTTTTAGACCGTCCTGAACAATTTTGGTTCTGTGTCTGGACTGATAGTAGCCGCTGCGCATGCGAAAACGTGAAATCCTTGCCACAGCCATAACTTCTACGTTTCTCATCCGATTTCGATGAAATTTTCAGGAATTATGAAAGATGGGGTGGAGACGGTCCCCTATGAAAATCATGGCCCCCAAAATGAAAGTATTTTGTGCGCATGCGCAAACGTAAAATCCTTGTAACAGCCATAACATCTACATGTACCAACAATATTCAGAGATTGTGCGAATTGATATTAGATTGATTGTTGTGATAGTGGAAGGTAGAGATTTGATGGATCCTATTCAATCAGGTTATGGATACGGGGAAGCTATGTGCCACACCCACTTGCCAGACATTCTTTATCTTGGTAGATTCCATAGGTTCATTATACGAACCTTTTTTTTATGGAGTGTTCCCCTCAAAAATTACCAAACCTGTTAGCATCTGATACTCACTTCACCGTATGTAGTGTCAGGGCGATGAACCGCTTGTTTCTGCTTCAGGTACAACTTGACGCAGGAATTTAAACAGCCAATCGCAACTACCGGAGGGTTCCAACTAAGTTAATCCGATAGAAACGACAATAGTGTTGACGGGTTCCCTTCGGACTTTCAACCCTTCCATCGCGACAAATCGTCCGTCCGCTCTCCAAATTGAATTTCACAAGTTAGCTGGGCTGTCATTATTCGATTAGCCCCGCTCGCCCTCGGGAGGCGGCCAATAATTAAACGGAGTCACTTCGACTTAACAGCCGATCTGACGAAGTTGAATCCTTCAAAGCGGTGAAGAGTGTGAGAGCCCAAAGACACAGAAATATCTCCCAAGTCGAAAGTTTCGAGTCTTGTTCGCAATAATTGAAATGCTAAAATTAGAAGGACCTTGGGTTCTATTGGTTTAAAAATCCGCCTCCTTCTTTCGAGGTGTTTCGGAATTGATCAAAAGCAGCTGCATGGTGGGAAATTTCGATATTTTCTTCATCTGATGTTGAAAAAGTTTGTAAGTAATTTATTTTCTCGATTAAAAATATGAGATTTCGGTGACTTAGTTATTCAACAGTCAATAAAATTGTCTGCATAGTTGTATGTGCAGTGTATTAAATAATCTGAGTAAATTTTACTCAAATAAACAACTTTTACAAAAAAACACCTACTTTTCCTCAGATGGATCATGAAGATAAGGTGGGAGATGCTTGCTCTAAACTTTAGCAGACTGTGACGTATTTTATTACGAAAAGTAATAATTAATATAAAAGCGATTTCCTTCAAACCTCAAAATAATCTCTTACAATCTTCACTTCCAAATTCTCATTCAAGTTCAGCTCATTCTTCGCTCATACTTGTCATTCTATATTCTCAAAATCTCTTTCCAGTAAAAAACTCGTCTTTCTCGTTTGCACAATAATTAAATCTGACTTTATTTGAAAACCATGGAGTATTTTTAAATCTTGAATTGAAACATTGGTTTGAAACTAGTAATGTTGCATGAACAACTTTTGCGTGGAGCCAGCGATGTTCTAGAACCTCTGAAAACCAAAACGCTAGTTAAAAATTTGCCTATCATCAAGTACCATAATTTGGAAAATTTTATCATATTTCTCATACTGGGAAACATACGTAAAGTTCATAGCTTGGATTTTTCCGACCCACTATTAGAGCTTTTTCTCCGCTGAGCGCAGCGCCAGAATATTTCAGAAAATATTGCTCGATGATCATCCTCGCCAACACTTACATAGAGAGTAATCGCTGTGCTTAAACACATTTTCGTGAAGAGCTTCTAGAGCAACGGGGAACCCAAGATCAAGATGAATAGTCATCAGGCTGACTAATGGGTGTCCTCTAACTAGACTCCCACCCTCGATATCAGCGGTCTTTTCAACGAAATGTTTCCAGTTCATTCTCCGTGATATTCCACGGATGAAAATGGATGCATTATCTGGTTTCACGGTTGATTTATTGGCCTTTCAAAATGTAGTGGTGTATCATTATTATACAGCGATGAATTCGGTAATCAGAGATTGTTTACAGGTTGAATTACGTGGAATAAAAGAGAGGCAGGATAATTCGGCATTATGGGAGGTATCAATATTTGTATGGAGCTCCCATGAGGTACTTATTCTGCTTCGATAGGTAAAAATATAATTCAGATATTTCAATCTATGACTGTGTGTAGAAGGTACATGGATCAATTGAATCAACCACACTGACAGGTAAACCCCACGAAAACTCGGCGCTTTGCGCCTCACGTGGAACATGTTTCAGCCAAATTTTGTGCAGAACCTTTACTCGTACGTAGGTATGATACAAAATTAGTCGTATCCCTAGCAACATATCTTAACGTCCATTTGGACGAGCAACGTTTTACGGCTGATGGCAACTTTTTTGGCTCAATATTTATTGAATGTGCTAAAATTTTAATTTCAACTTTGCAACATTTGAGCCTTATTATTATTTATAATTCATTATTATACAACGTTACTCGTTGTGTAATAAGTTTCGAATCGAGTGTGAAGAGTTCATTTCTTCCAAACATACTTCATTGTGAAGGTAATAGTTACCTAGGTACCTATAATTAGTAAAAAAAATTTTATTTTAAATTTGGGACAATGGCAAAGTTGTGATCGATCATCGTTCGTTCCTAGTATTTCACGAAATTGAAGGCGCAAAAACTTAGAAAGTTGTACCTAAATTTTAAAGGATTTACGAAATTCATTAGTGCACGCCCCTAGGGAATTGAAAAACGGAAATATTGCCGCCGGAATCATCAAAATCGAACAATAATTGCCAAAGAAAAATGGGAAAAACTACTGAATAAACGGTTTTTTCTATGTTTTTCCCATATTTTTCTGGCAACTATTGTTCGATTTTGATGATTCCAGAGGCAATCTTTCAGTTTTTCAATTCCCAAGGCCCATGCACTAATGTATTTCTAAAATTCTTTAGAATTTCAAATTTAAGTATTTGGCCCTTCAATTTCGCGAAATACTGACCCGGAACGAGGAACGAACGGCGACCAACTGAGACCCCCTTAAAAGTACCATCTAAGATCACGCCAGTAGCTCAAATATAGAAGAATTTGAAAAAGTAAAATTTCATAAAGTTTCTGAAACTACTACTAATTTTTCCAAACAAATTCTGGAAACAGGCAAATCTCTTGAAAACTTCTTCATTTAATAACATTTTCAAAGGTATGGACAACTTTGCGCTTACCTCATTTCTAGGTCTATCTCATTTTTAGGACGTAAATTAGATTTTTAGATTCATTTCATAGTTGGTGAATGCTACGAGTAAAATACCGTTTCATGGAGAAAGTCGTTGAATTTTATGGCGTCCAAACGCATCGTTACGACGGAAAAAGGAACTCAAGTAATTGCGGCAAAACGTGAAAATACATACACGATTCCTTCCTCGCGCAGAAGGTTCACGAAGGAATAGTCAGGAAATAATAAAACAGGAGCGTTATTACCTTCAGAAGAGTGATAAATTCCTTGGAGTTTTCTGTTTACTGCGGGTTAACACACAAAGAGGTAGGGAACTTTACTGTCGACCACCTCTAAACAAGAGCTGTTCCGAGCAGACTTTGAAGTAGGTACTCAACGAACGTTTTTCCGGTGTATGATCTCGGAAACTGAATGTTTGCTTCGAAACTTGTAACACCTTTTGCGATCAGCCACAGGAATTGGAAATGTGTGGAATTAATCGCGTTGGAGAAAGTTACTCAGTTGAGGCTGGATTTTAAATTGCCTTCTCTGACGAAAAACGGTGCAAATTAATAAACGCTCACAAAGAATTCCCGTCTAGGTGAGTGACCCACTGAGCGCCTTTTTATTGTGAATAATTATGCAATATAGGGTGGCTCCCACATGCCTGAAAAGTTGTGTGTAGGTAAGCCAATAAGAAAACATTGTTCTTGATTTCTCAAATATAAGTTACCATAATGAACGAATGTCTGACATCAATTATTGAACGAGCTTCGTCAATTACTTATATTCATATATGTTTACTGTATTTATACTAATTACAGGGGCATCATTATTAACTTGTAATTTGGAGTTTTTCCGCCATCTTGAGCGATGTACTGTGCCATTATATTTAGCAGCGTTGCTCTTCAAGGACTTGTCGTGGCAGTATGAATGATTAATTGCGCTCTGGAGGAGTCTGCTCCGCCCACGACTATTAATTTGTCAGTGGCCCGCACGGTTCGCCACAACTGCCCCTCTCCCCCACCGCCATCCTCCAATCACTCCCTCGTTTTGTGCGGGTTGTGTTGAAAAATGCGAAGCAGTTAGCTCTCCAGTCTATTCACATGCATAAATCATGTCTGGGAGAGATGCTTCAGATCATTGTCATCATTCACGAGGTTTCCTCTCTCTCGCTCTCTCCCGAGAAAATCTCTAACTTGAAGTTTTCCTACAATGTACAAAAGTTTAATTATCAAGGCAGTCAAGATCCAACATTTTTCAACGTAGCTAGCCATGAAATATTTATCAAAGTACTTACTCCTTTGTGCAACACAGAAAATAGTGTGAATAGTAAGGATCCTTCATTTGAAACGTGCTCCGGCTCGCTCTCTATTATACCCCTTTACATTCTACCAGAAGATGGCATTTTTTCAGGGAGTAAGGCATTGCCGTATATTCTCAACGATTGGTACGAGAGTTTTTCTTATGAAGAAATGTACACGATTTCTTGTTACAACTGGATCTTATAAGCAGTTGGTTATAAAGTCAGAACATAATGATAAACGCTACCTAAATTGAAAATATTTATTTGAGTTTGATCTGATTCAGTTATTTTCAAAGAAACAATCACTTAGGGTCCCGTTAGAAGAGCCTCTCAACTGTCAACAGGACCCGCAACTACAAAACGCTGCAAATTATTATACAAAGGTTTATTATTTTTCTATGTGGAGCACTCTCTGCATTGAACTCAGCCTTGCCACTGTCACTACCTACCTCTTACATATACTACTCCACGATCATGATTATTTGGAAGGAATAAACGCTTCACACTCAATTCGAAGAAATGGAGAGATGAAGGCACCCTTCATTAGGAAATTTAGATACTGGTTGCTAAGGACGCAAAACTGAGTACAACTCAAAGAAACGAACGACGATCGCATTTTGGTCAGCTAAACATAACATAGCTAAACATAAACTTCGGAGCAGAACTAGACCCTCGATTTTTTTTAAATTTTTTATCGAAATTAGACTTTATTTTGAGAATTTGACACCAGCCGTTCTCTTTTTGGATGAGTAGATCTTTTTCAATGATTTTTAAAAGTTTCGAATGTTTATGACGCCACGCGCCCCTCCCGCATGAGCGGAACCCCCCAGCCCACTGTGGCGTCATAAACATTCGAAACTTTGAAAAATGATAGAAAAAGGCCTTTTCACACTTTAAGGTCGCGGTTAGTGTCAAAATTCTCAGAATGAGGTGTCGTTTAGATTAAAAATAACAATAAACAGTTTTTCCGACCCATGCGCACACCCCATTGGAGCCCAGCCCTTGTACCAAATTTCATCAAAATCTGTCCATGGTAACTAAGGAGAGTGCCGCGAACGGTGGACGGATGGCAAAATTTCTATTCAATTTTTGGATTCTACGTAGGTACCATGAAACGTAAACCAACACATTTTAAGGAGAGATTGAAATCAGGAGAGAGGGTAGGGGACAGAACACCGAAATCCTTCTGCAGCAATCCCTCACCACTTTCCTATCCTGGTGACACACCGTCAAAGCCATGACCTCAGCAAATCGCTGAAAAGTAATTATTATGTCAAGTATCCATGGTGAAAATAGAAAGTTGAAGTTGGTCTAGAGGCTCTCCCCACGACCAGCACCATGAACTTAGAGAGAAGAAGAAGTAGTATGGAATCGATAAGTATGCAACAATCGATTGTCTACTCTCGAATTTCCCATGTTTGGGGAAAAACACGTTGCCAAGGAAACACTGGTGCACAAACAGTTTGGATTCTGGAGTTACCATAGTAACATGTTTTTTTTAAGATTCTGCCCTGTCTGCGCATGCCTAGAGTGTAAAAATGCAGGTCTCGTCTGTTTACCCCCTCCCTTTCTCGGCCCCTGCCAGGAAAGACACAATCGATTTTATTCTTTCTGATCATGACAACTTTCGATCCAACTTGATGGATCATTTCAACAGTTATCAGTGTTGCCATCTCAAGGCTTTGAGGCTGCATTTTTCTGCTAACATCCAAACTGCTACGTTACATTGTGTAATAGAGCACTTTAGAGAAACCACCTATGTTTTCACAGTTCATCTTAGATTTACAATGGCAATTCAAACAAATAAGTCAACTTATACCAATGTTCCATTTACTTACCTATTTTATTTCTCCAATAGAGAAACACGAAGGGGAACCCCTGAGTAAGTCACCAAATGGTAGTAAGAGTTAGGTAAGGGGTAAAAACGTAAGACTGACGTCACCCTCTTCTACTCTCCCTTTACCTTGTTACCTGGAATATAAAAGGGAGACTCAGGGCTTGCCCTTCATGCAGTTTACTTCAAAACTTCGACTCGATCATTTCTGCCTTTGTCTGCTCGACAAGTCCAAGTCCTCAGAAGCATTGGTAGCTGTCAGGGCGCCGGCCTCTGCTCCCATCTTACCTAGGAGTTGTCTTCCCCAACTAGGCACTAGGTAAATGCGCTGCCTCCCCCCGCCAGTCTGCTATATTCGCGCCGAGGTCCGCGGCTAGAGTAAACTTTTATACACTCCTTCCCTCGGTAGGCAGTAATGCGCCGGGAAGCCAGGGTGGGGTAAATTTCCTGCATCCTTGTTGAGAAGGGACCAATAGAAACAACAAGCCATCGCCTTAACTCGATAACACGCTGACATAACACCTATCTTATACCTTCTCATGATGTAGGCCCTGCTACCACCGTACATTATGGTTTACCAAGAGCTGGGAATGATTAAAATCCACCCATTTCTCACCAGAGAACTTCTTTTTCTACACTTGTAGGAAATCACACTGAGGTGGAAATCAACCCCAAAACTCGTTTATAGCGCATATCTCCGTTTACATTTTTGATTAAAATTGATCCCCGAATATTTTATTAACTGGAATGAAGTTGAGGTGTAATTGTTCCCCAATGGGTCCTCTGTTTGACGCAAAAGTAGGTATGTGTGATCCTAGGGTCAAGTTCGTGTATTTTGTGGTTTGGTGCCCCACCACTTTCGGAGGTCACCCAACGCGCCTGCTCGATACTCTCCTACATACTCATCATCTCTGTAGCATTCAACAAATCAAATGCATCGGAGAGATCCCGTGTTACATTACCACTGTGCAATCACAAAGCAGCTTGTCAGTCCCTCGTCCTTTGATGTTCAGTTACAATTAAATTATCAGTCAGTAAGTAGTTTGTCAATGTGTCTGTCATGTGCATCTCAAACGTCTGATCCAAGAGCGGGCTACCGAGAGACTAGAGTAATGTGAGTAAACGTAATTTGATCTTTGAATAACAGGTGTAGTCTTGGTAAACAATATTAATCCTTTCTCTTCATCAAGGAAACACCATCCCAAATATTCATGTCAGTGTTATGCGGGCTCAACTTAATTTATCCAGAGAATTTTGAACACAGAGGAGCAGAATCCAAAAGTTTAGCATAGCACTCGATCCTCAGCTTTTTTATACGAAAAGGAAATTCTTTTCAAGGAAGTTGTGGTTGTCGGTAACGAACAGGACGGTTTTTGCCAGCTTAATTTAAAGATTGGGAATCTTGAGGAAATTGACTCGCCGTTCGCTCCCTTCGGGTTCTCTGGAATGGCACCTATCGGCATTTCATTTCCTCTAGTTCTCGCGTCTCTTCCCGACCCGAGTTGAAGAACACTGCGACGGAAGTCGCCCAAGCAATTTTCCACTATGATAATCCGATCTTCTATTATAATTCCATCACCTTTGACGGTGAAGGCATCCAGCTCAGTGGAATCCTGCAATCCAGTTTAGAGTGTTTTTGACGTCTTGATACCTCTTCTGAGTTGTAATCGAATGGCCAGTATAACTCCATTAAAATACTTATAACTTATAATGGAAGAATAAAGTCCCTTGCCAGTTGCAGAAAAATTAATGTTTTTGAAACATTACGTTTAATGTTTTGGCAAAATTTTGAACAGATTTAAAATGGGGTCATATTGTGGAACTTAATATCAACAGAATGGTCTGATTTGTAGGCCAAATGAAAGAAAAATCTTCTTTCAAACGGGCGAATATCCGCTTGAAGTTGTATGTGGAAAATTTAGAAAAACTAACTTCATGGCGAAGGAAGTTGTCTTGGGTTCCCAAATTTTCCAGATAGTTTGTTCATAGAACTTTTGATTGTAAGGCCAAATTAAGAAATTTTTTCAAGCGTTTTGAAGGAGACGCGGCATTTTCTCATTTGGATATAAGCCCATTCTTGCTTGTGGATATAAGCCATTTTTTTTGTGTGAAGAAGAATCTCATTTTAATTTTGTTTTATTGGTTTACCCATAATTTTCAATAATGAAGCTTCGGAATCAAGCAAGAAAAAATGCTCGAACCCCTCTCAAAATTTGATGGTTTACGTTTCAAGGTAATGTAGAATCCGAAAACCTATTCAAAATAAAAAAGTGTTTATTGAACACAATGGGATGGATATAAGCCATTAGGTCGGCAAACCAGATTTTTAGCAAGCTTTTAACCCTTAATTTTCCACTTGTTCAAAAAATTTGTTTTCCATTGAATTTATATGTATTTTGACAAATCTATAGAACATTTGAGGAGAAGGTACCTCAAAGGCCCTATTACAGTATGTCTACTCAACAATGATCTTTCCAAGAGCCATTAACCCTTAATATCCCACATGTTAAAAAAATTTGTTCTACATGAAATTTATATGTATTTTGACAAATTTATAGAACATTTGAGGAGAAGGTACCTCTAAGGCCCTATTACAGTCTGTCTGCTCAACAATCATCTTTCCAAGGGCCATTCACCCTTAATTTCTCACTTGTTACAAAAAATTTGTTTTCCATTGAATTTATTTGTATTTTGAAAAATCTATAGAACATTTGAGGAAAAGGTGCCTCAAAGGCCCTATTACAGTCTGTCTGCTCAACAATGATCTTTCCAAGAGTCATTAACCCTTAATTTCCCAATTGTTCAAAAAATTTGTTTTCCATTGAATTTATTTGTATTTTGACAAATCTACAGAATATTTTAGCAGAAGGTACCTAAAAATTCTTACTACAGTCTGTGCACTCAAGAATGATCTTTCCAAGGGCCCTGAATGGCCCATTAATGGCCCTTGGAAAGATCATTGTTGGGCTGACAGACTTCAATAGGGCCTTTGAGTTACCTTCTGCACAAATATTCAATAGATTTGTCAAACTACACCTGAATTTAATTTTTAAAATTAAATTTTTTTTTAAACGACCGGGAAATCAAGGGTTGACAAGAGAGTTTACTCGAATGGGAGGTCAATTTCACATTTAAGGACGAGATTTCAGGAGATCTATTGCGGCATTTAACCCTCCGGGAACTTTGCCATCGTATTGCAAATAACCTCAATAAAAGACAGACTGGCACACAATACGGATTATAATATTATTATTATTATTATTATTAAGCGACTAGTGGTATTAGCCCAGTTAAATGTAGTGACTTAGCAATCATCGGTCAGGCTCGAAATGTTCGATTGTTTTTTTTCCCCGAATGAATTTCCTCTTTCGAAGAGTACCAAACAGTTTCGCAACATCTCTTTCGCAATAGAAAATTAATTCTGACCGCTGTTTGTTGCCCAACTGCTTTTAGGGCTCGGTTATAAAGAGGAGGCAGTAAAACGCGGTTCGTCTACGAGGCGATGCATAATGAACCGGATTATCGTACGAAATTATTCAACCTCGACCTTACAAAGATGGAAAAACATACAATACATGTATAATCGAATTAAACATGAAGGTTCTAGCAGGGAGTGCACCTCAGCTTTTGGTCAGCCTGGCCAATTTCAGAACTCCTACGTCAGAAGTTTAGTTGTTTCGTTGAGAGGAATTTTCTGTATGAAACTCCCAATTTTTGAACTTACTTGGAATATTGTTAAATGCGTATATGAGTAAATAGTTAAATGCATGTAAATTATTTTACAAAGGTTTCTATTAACCATTCTTCATGAAAGCACGTTTTTTCGGCATTAATAATTTTTTTTTACGATAGGAGAATTAAGCCAGAAGAGTTTATCACACACACACGGGCATACAATTTTTTTTCGTTTTTTTTTTTGAGGCTTTGGATTCATAATGACCTAGATTTGTTAAGGATGTTTTTCCCTTACGTTGGGTGCTGCCCTGATCCACCCAGATCAATCGCATAGCAGCGCCCAGTCTCACTGAGTGACATTCAATACAAGAACTTTTGTAAAGATGAATGGGTATATTTCACAGCTGAAAGCACGGCCAGCTTCCAAGAAGGCCGGAACAGTAGAGAACAGATTTTTTTGGGTGATAAATTCCACAATAATAGCTCATTTAAATATAGCTGTCTAGGTGGTTTCATTCGCTTCAAAACAAACCGGTTATTCTTACCTAATGATGTAGGTTTACAATATTATAATAACTATCACCACTATTCATTACATTCTGGGGAGTTTATTTATTGTGGTTGTGAAACATCCTGACTATTTAATATATTAGATGAATACGATCATACAATGGAAACTGGTTCATCAAGGAGGATCTCAGTTGGTTATGTAGAATTAGCAGTCTGAAATATCAGCTTCTAGGGGCCACCAGAGTAAATTTTGCTCACCCAGCTGATGAAGGAGGATCTCATTAATGACATTAATGAGTTTAATGGGATTCTATTACATATTCTCCTCTAGTATAAGTAAGTACTAGCAATAGAATTGCAATTAAATTATATTTTAAATCAGAGAAAAACAATACCTTTGTATTGAGAGTTATCGACACAATTATAACCCCTACTTTTCACCCCTTGGAAGCTTTGACGCAAAACTGAGTACAACTCAGAGAAACAACGATCGCATTTTGGTCAGCTAAAATTTGATCGGAGATTAGGCCTATTTTGCGATTCACACTCGTGTTTCCGATTTATCGTAAGTCCTACCCTCAAGTTCTCATAGGGAGCGAACGGTTGGTCCTACAGAGCTCTGGGTGGTCTCATTCGATTTTAAAAATGCAATATTATTTTAAATTGATGAATTGATAAATTCATGATCGAAAGTCTTCCAGCTAGGACTGATAGTAGCCGCTGCGCATGCGCAAATGTGTATTTCCTTGTTACAGGCATAACTTCTAAGTTTCCCATCTGATTTCGATGAAATTTTCAGGAGTTAGGCGAGCTGGGGTGGAGATGGTCTCCTATGACAATCGTGGCCCCAAATTGAAAGTATTTTTTGCGCATGCGTAAAACGTGAAATCCTTGTATCACCCATTATTTCTACATTTTCCAACAATATTCAGAAATTGTGAGGGTTGACGGGTAGATGGTCCCCTATGAGTGTAGTGGAAGGTACTTAGAGATTGATCGGATTATCTATACAATCGGGTTATGGATACGAGAAAGCTATGTGCCACACCCACTTGGCAGAATTTTTTCCTGTAATGGAAATTCTTCCCACCCAATCTTGAAAGAAAACGCCATTCATGATAATGAAATGAAGGGAGTAACCGAGTTACACTTTTGGCAACTCAGCTAAAAACGTACCGACGAGACGGTATAATCACATAAAAGAAAATAGGTCGAGTGAATTAAGACACTTTATTGGGACTATATTAATATCCTTCGGACCGTTACGGAGGTGGGAACTACACCACATTTTTCGCTCTACAAAAACTACCGTATAAAAAGACAGCTGTAAAAACTCGGTTTATACAGATCTAGTAAAAATTGTCGAGGTGGTTTGAGGAAGAAAATCCGTTTAATGACATTGTTAGCGGCCATTCTTTCCTTCGGAACGGCGGAGGTGGAATCGCGGGAAAGAAGAGCAAACTAATGTTAATTTCTCTTTTGCGGGAAGTTGTTGCATATTTCCTTCGGGACGCTGCAGCTTTGAATCTGCAATTATAAACAGGGATCGCTCGGTGGAGCGAAATGAGCGATAAAAAGATTCGTTAGATGCGAAATAAAGGATTATTTCCTCGTTCAGGAAAAACCGACTCCCCTCGACACTTTTCCGGTAAGAGGTGAGATGGATTTTCTCCCTTTTGCTAGCTCGAAGAATACTCACTGAGGGAGAATGGAAAAGCGCATCAACTTTCTCCGCCAGGTGAACAGTACCTATACCTCCCTAATGTCAATAAATAAACCAAAAAAAAGGCAAAGTGACTTTTTCACTTGAATTGGAAACTAACAGTAACTTAGAACTATGAGGAACTACATGAGAAACCAAATTTGATACGAGTGCTTAAGACCTGATGTGATGAATGATCAAAACAATGAAGAATAATACATACTTTTTATGTTTCCTTCGTATTTTTGTCCTCTTGTTTTCACGTCGAACAGGTGAAATCTTGTGGACAATGAAGAAAAACGGAGAGAAGGCAAGAAATTAGGTTCGGAACTTGAAACTCGTGGAACAATGGATTCAGTAGAATCAACGAGTGTATCGAAACCAAAGATTTTGAATTATTTCTGGAACAATTTGACTTGAAACTTTGAAATTGGAAATTTCAAACCGTTGTGTAATAATTTGCACTGGTTTTTGTTAGTGTGGTGGGAGTACTGTTGACTCATATGACTGATATACTACTGATTCTTCGTAGAAGACCGAGAAGCAATGAGTAATTTGACCAAATCAGGACCGAGGCACGAGTCTCTTGCTCCTAGAGAGGTGACCTTAGGGGCTAGTAGACCTTAGCTTTTCGAAGAAGAAATATAAAACATTAAATATTATTAATGGCGAACATTTTCAACGCCAAATAACATCAGAAATCTGCAGTTGAAAGGGTATCAAACTAAGGTCAAGAGTGTGTTGGATAGGTTTGCCCCCAATGAATGCATTTATCGGAGTCTCATAAATGTCTACGCCAGAGGTTTTGTTCATCGCAACGTGAACGGGCTTCCAATCTAATTGGAGAGGTGTTGCGCCTCGGATATCCGCTGGGGAAAAGCTATCGACCATTGACGATTCCTATCAGATTGACGGATTAGGGAAACTGCCTCATAACTCCAATGCCAGAGCTGCCCATCCGATTCCGATGGCGTTTCCAGAGGGAAATCTCATCTCGGATGGAGAAGCCTGCTCTGCGGAATGAGCCTCCCAGTGAGCCAAAGCGATTAGGAGGAATATCGAATCGAAAGCCGTGGCCGAGTCGTCGGACCGTTTTATTTGGTCGTCTGAGCCGGATAATCGCGCCATTTTCAGTATACACAGAATCGTCAGAGAGCATTCGATCATGTCAGCAATCGATCAGTTCAAAACTTTATTGCGGGAGGAACTTAGATTGCATTCCGCCGTGAAATCATTGAACTCCCTTTGGTCAACTGTTAGAACTTGGATGAAAAGTTGAAGTAAAGTCGCTATATTCAGGCTCGGTAGGCGGCTGATTTGGGTATGCAGCAGCATATTTTAGAACCCCGTCAAAATCTCTTTGCTCGGATTATCAGACACGGTCTCGAGATATTAACTTCTCGTAGACATGGTTAAGTACACTGGAATAACTTGGCAGAGGCTCACATTGTCACTAACAGACCCCAATGATTGCCCACATATTGCTAATTTGACTCATTTCTTGTTAGATACTCTCATATTTTGGGTTACCAACGATGGGTCAATATTAGTCACTAAATGTCTCGGCTGCATACTTAAGAACAGGATCCTGAACCAGTTACCACAGAATTCTTGAGAAAGATGAAGGTGGAATGGTTTTGACAGTCACTGATCTTATGGAAAAACAAAACTATGAAATACTTTCTAAGGTGGAAATCAATAATAGAGATTGCTAGAAAAAGAGGATGGCCAAATTTACATTTAATCATTTAAATCCTTTGGTACTCGGATGGATCAGTCATGTGTGGAAGATCTGACATAGCCATTAAACGCCCTTGGACAGCCTAATAAAGTCTCTATGATCATTCAGGCAAAGGCTCGTGCTCAACTGTGCGCTGAAGATCTGCTCAAGATCTTCTTGATTCATCAATTCTTGAAGCACCTCTTCTTTGGATTCCCGGTCATGAAAATCATAAGGGTGATGAAATTTGAGATCATTTTGCCAAAATAGAATCAGAGTCCCTACCAACAGGGCCAGAACCAACACTGGGAGCTACCAAAAGCGGCCTACAGAACTTGGTTGACAACTATTGAACTGAGGGCCTACAGAACTTGGTTGACAACTATTGAACTGAGGGCCTACAAAACTTAGTTCACAACTATTGAACTGAGAGAGAATGGGCGAGTAAGATACTGTCAAAACCTCCCAGGCCTGAGACAGATAAAACTATTTGTGACGTTTTCAAAGAAACGAGCTAATGAAGGACGTCATGCTATGCCTAAGAAGGACATCAGAATCCTCGTAGGTCTGCTAACGTGCCATTTTCCACTATGAAATCACCTGAAAAACATAGGCGAACTAACAACGGATTTCTGCGACTTCTACGAAAAAGAACTATGACATATCACGTGGTACACTGTGGAGCACTAGGTCGAACGACGTACACAATAACGAAGAACTTGTCAAATATCGGGACTGGAGTCATCCAAAAAAAAAACGCTGTTATCGCCTAGCTTTCGGAAAACATAGTCCCTTCATCAGGGCCTGAAAATACAATAAAACAAACTCAGGCAACAGGAGCTGAACACAAACATTTTTTTTTTGTTTTGTTTTTTTGTGATATGAGTGATGATTGTGATAGTTATGACTATGGAGTTGATTGTGATTGTGATTGTTGTGACTACTACTAGTTAGGAATGAGTGGTACATTTTTAGCATGGCACATGCTTTAGCTACCACCTAACTGGGCAGAAACGTGAAAAAACTGTGGAACGAAAGTAGCGCGGGATTTAGTATTGATTTTCACTTAAAACCGACCCGTTTCTAGGGAAATG
Organism: Apolygus lucorum; assembly: GCA_009739505.2. Lineage (NCBI taxonomy): Eukaryota > Metazoa > Arthropoda > Insecta > Hemiptera > Miridae > Apolygus > Apolygus lucorum. Next base: position 49,922,721 of record CM019183.2, on the reverse strand, counting down.
CATCGCCGTTAGTTTTCATCCCACGAAAATCGTTCACTCGTTGCTCGTTCGCTCGTTGAAAAGCCCTCAGTTTATGCTATAATTAAGATAATGCGATAGTTTATTATATACTGCCAAAACAGCTGTAAATAAGGACGAAGCTGAGATAAACCTGATTTAACAGAACTGTGTAAAAAACCAACATAAATTTAAAAACCAACATGGATTATATTGATCTTGTTGGTTGGCTTGGTTATTACGAATGTACCTAATCAAAGGATCTTGAAACCTAGGCGAGATTTTGTTATGAACGCGGGCTTTTAATAGTGATGTGCTCATCTACGCTTTAGATGTTTTCGATTTCTCATTAATAAGAATAATGTTTTGATTGAGACTGCCTAACAAAGTAATGAGTCATCGTCTACTTCCACGGAAGAACGAATAAGGAAGTTCATTTGCAAACTTTTATTACACCAAGAACATTCGAGAAGCTTCGACTGCAAAAGGAACGACTAAAGCATGTTCCATGTTTCTTGAATTTTAGCCGAAGGCTCTAAGCAGTAACCATCCGGGGGCCCAGGAGGCCAATTTTGATGATTGAATCTCGTTATTTTTTGTGGTTTTTTATAGTTTTCGAATTTAGTTACAAAATGAATGAGAACAAGACAGGGAGTATGAGTTGGTTGGTGCTCTCTCCTCGTATATCCGATTTTGTTAAATATCCGCTTTAATTTATTATAAACAAAATTATATGCCTGTATTGACCTCGGTAGGAGATTTTGCCAGAACTGTATTTTGACTAGCGTGAGATTTGGTTGTGTACAGCTTCTGTTGCCTGAGTTTGTTTTATTGTACTTTTCAGGCCCTGATGAAGGGAATATATGTTCCGAAAGCTAGGCGATAACAGCGTTTCTTTTCGTGTAACCCCAGTCCCGATATTTGACAAGATCTCCATACCGTCGATACACACAACATCTTCTGACATACACAATCCTTGGAAGTGATGTCCTGTCTCCAGACATCTGCTACCCTTCTCAGCAGGATAATGTACCCTGGGGGCATTCCACAATAGAGCTCTCTAGGTCGCCATGGAGGGAGTCTGTGAATCAGTTCCCACAGTCCCCCCTCCTACAATAAAAATATTTTCTTAAATTCTCAGCTACGTATTTTGTGACCAGGTCTTAGTATGGATTTTTAGACAATACAAATATTTGGATATTTGTATATTTAGACAATAAGATATATTTGGATTTTTAGACGGTAAAAATATTTTCTTAAATTTCTCAGCTGCGTATTTTGAGATCAAGTCTTAGTATGGATTTTTAGACAATAAAAATATTTGGATGTTTGGATATTTAGACAATGAGATATATTTGGATTTTTAGACAGTAAAAATATTTTGTTAAATTTCTCAGCTGCGTATTTTGAGACCAGGTCTTAGTATGGGTTTTTAGACAAGGAACGAAAATCCCAACTTTGAATGAGAAATTGGGGATCAACAAAGAGCAGGGCCCAAAAAATTGATAGCGGTTCTATGCCTCACTCAGCATATTAATTCAACCGCATTTCGAGAAAATATGAAAACTTCTGTCAAAATGGACGAAATTTCGCGTCAATGTCAAAACAAGTGAACTTTATTCTGACGGCATAATAATTCGCGAGCTACAGATTAGCCCTGAACGAGCGGATCCGCAGCTCGAATGACGTGGGATTAAGCAGTATTCGCCTGGATTCCCTGCGGGGATTACTGAGGAATTTACGAAGGTGATTTCGAATGAAGGGATTACAAGTGGGGGAGGCTTGCGTGGGGGCTTGACGAAGGAACGATTTCACAAATCTTTTGGCGGATCCTCGGAGAATATCAACGCCTAAAATGCAGAAATCAGGAAGCGAATAATAGTGGGATCGGCCCATCGTTTTTATACATAACTAAATTTAATTGACTGGTTTCTTCACAATTTTAGGATTAAAACATTTTTCACTTTCTTTTCTACTTACTCAAGGATAATAGTAGAGCAGAATGAAGTAGAGATGTAGCAGAGATATGAAGTTAGTAATAAAAGTGAGTGGTGGCACTATGGAGTATATCTGCTGAGACGCTTAACCGAAAGAACTCCATGGTAACACGAAGAACCCTTCTCCGTAACGAGATGGCAACCTGTAGTCTTCGCCTGTTACAACTAAAGAACATTGTGAAATAATTGGAGAGGGATATGACAGCATGGAGTAATTCAAATTAGGCATGAAGCCAAATTATACTCCGTGGATCCACCACACAAATCCAAACATTAGTTGATACGGCTAGTATTTTGTTGACATTTTATGTCTTTACTTTTTCACATGGACTCGAAAAGCGCTATAAAAAACCGTTAAATTGATTTTTACGTACAACCAACCCGTTTCTAGAGAAATGAAACTTCTTTAGTTTTAAACGGACAGAAATGCTTGTTCCTGGTATTTAAAAAGTTCTAAAGAAGTTCTATAGTTATGATATTAATAAATTAATATTATTAATAGATGTAGTAAACAGGGCCGTTTGTTTTGTTTTCGCTTAGGTACAATTTAAACAAATAGGCGGATACACAAAAGGCAATTTTCAAACCGTATGTATAGGATGTGTTACTGTAGAGGCTTTGTACTGTAGCGCACTGTAGACTACATAATAATGTTACAGTTGATTTCCAATGATTTTCACGTACAACAAGCCCTTTCATGGGGGTTATCACGCATTTCTTTCGTACTTGTTGTTTGAAAATTGTTGTCTTGAACATTACAATTATTAATGTTGAGCCGTGGATAAAGATAGTCGCTTTATTATAAGAGTTTATTGAAATAGAAACTGTAACTCGTAGATAGAGGGGAATATAGAGAAGGGGAAAGGGCGGGTAGGAAAGGGGGAAGGGGTGATGGTGGTGGGAACTAGACAAAAAACGCTGCAAATTATTACACAAAGGTTGTTTATTGTTCTGTATAGATCATTCACCTTCATCAGGAAATTTGAATACTGGTTGCTAAGGACGCAAAACTGAGTAGGTACAACTCAAAGAAAAGAACAACGATCGCATTTTGGTCAGCTAAAATTTCAAAGATTAGGCGCTTTTTTTGCGATTCACACTCGTGTTTCTGCTGGAGCGAACGGATGATCCTACAGAACGCGGTCTCATTCGGTTCCAAAACTCCAATACTATTTTGAATTGAAGAAAAAACAATACCTTAATATCAAAATTTTTTGAGCTAGGGCGTTTTGAAAATTTTAGCCCTTATTTTTCTACGCTTAGAAGTGACTGGCATCAATCAAAAGCTTCGGGGCACAACTAGACCCGAAATGGAGCTCATGTACCAACCAAATTTCATCGAAATCGGTCTATCGGAACTAAGGAAAGAGCCACGTTCGGCGGACGGCGGACAAATTTTTATTCGATTTTTGGACTCCACGTACCTTGAAACGTAAACCAATAAAGTAAAAATAAATAAATATGAAAAAAAATAAAAATAAAAAAAAATTTTTTCAAAAGTAAATTTTTAAGAGGGTTAATTTTTTTTCTTGGGTTGATTCCAAAGGTTCATTATTGCAATTAATAAACCAAAATGTCCCAATGTGTTGCAGACTCGTACGTTAGCATTAATTCATTTACTAAGGTTCCAACAGTTTTTCTACCACACATAGATTGTCATCGATAAAAATTGACCAGAAATCAAAAATTCAAAAAAATTCACAAATAGATAAGTTTTTTGTCTCAGAATCAGGTATAATATTGAACCATTCCAGATGATGAGATAGATAATAACGTCGATTATTACTAAATTATAAGAATTTTAAATACCTTTCTGAGTATAATAAATAAGGTCGATACCAGATTCATTCTTGGACGAATATCTGGAATATCTCTCTTCTATTGGGTTCTCAAGATCTCAACGGAGTCGGGAAAATATTACTCGCTTTCATACCAATCACGACAAACATCGGAAAAAACTTGAGTTAAACGCTTGCATACGAGTCTGCAACACATTGAAACATTTTCATGCTGATCTGGGAGCTCGATTTTCGACTCAGCTGATCTGGGAGCTCGATTTTCGACTCAGCTGATCTGGGAGCTCGATTTTCGACTCAGCTGATCTGGGAGCTCAATTTTCGACTCAGCTGATCTGGGAGCTCAATTTCCGACTCAGCTGATCTGGGAGCTCAATTTTCGACTCAGCTGATCTGGGAGCTCAATTTTCGACTCAGCTGATCTGGTAATATCAAACTGTAAAGTACCTACCTACCTAACAACTTCACTTCTGATGGTCATAATCATCATTGTGGCGACTTGGGACAAATTTCGTCGCATCAAATTTCGTTGCATCAAATTTCGTGACGATTTTTGGTTTATTATTTTCAATAATAAGCCTTTGGAATCGAGCAAGAAAAAAAAAATTTTAACCCCCCCTCAAAATTTGATGTTTTACGTTTCAAGGTACGTAGAATCCAAAAATCGAATAAAAAAATTTCCGTCCGTCCGCCGTACGCCGTACGCCGTACACCGTACGCCGTACGCCGTACGCCGTACGCCGTACGCGGCACTTTTCTTAGTTACCATGGACCGATTTCGATGAAATTTGGTATATGGGCTCCATTTGGGGTCTAGTTGTGCCGCGAAGCTTTTGGTTGATGTAGGTCACTTCTAAGGGGTGAAAATTAAGGGTTGAAATTTTCAAGAGTGCCCTAGCTCGAAAACTCTCGAAATAAAGGTATCGTTTTTTCACTAATTTTAAATAGTACTGAATTTAAAAAAAATTTTGAGACCACCCGGAGGTCTGTAGGGCAAACCGTTCAGTCCCTACGAGTACTTGAAGGTTTTTCTTCGATAAAACAGAATCATGAGTGTGAATCGCAAAAGAGGTGTAATCTCCGTTGAAATTTTTTCTGACTAAAATGCGATCGCTGTTCATTTCTTCGATTTGTATACAGTTTTGCCTTCTGCGTAACCAGTAATCAAATTTCCATAATCAAAAGTCAATGGAGAATACTGAAGGCGCCTGAGTGGTCACTGACCAGCTGAGTGAGCTCCAAGGCCATTTCCTCTCCTGTTGAACGCAGGAACCTAAAATTTGAGAGGGCGGGTCAATTGAGAATGCTGAAGGCGCCTCAGTGGTCACTGATCAGCTGAGTGAGCTCCAAGGCCATTTCCTCTCCTGTTGAACGCAGGAAGCTGAAATTTTAGAGGGCGGGTCAATGGAGATTGCTGAAGGTGCCTGAGTGGTCACTGATCAGCTGAGTGAGCTCCAAGGCCATTTTCTCTCCTGTTGAACGCAGGAACCTGAAATTTGAGAGGCAGGGTCAATGGAGATTGCTGAAGGCGCCTGAGTGGTAACTGATCAGCTGAGTGAGCTCCAAGGCCATTTCCTCTCCTGTTGGACGCAGGAACCTGAAATTTGAGGGGGCGGGTCAATGGAGAATGCTGAAGGCGCCTGAGTGGTCACTGATCAGTTGAGTGAGCTCCAAGGCCATTTCCTCTCCTGTTGAACGCAGGAAGCTGAAATTTTAGAGGCAGGGTCAAAGGAGAATGCTGAAGGCGCCTGAGTGGTAACTGATCAGCTGAGTGAGCTCCAAGGCCATTTCCTCTCCTGTTGAACGCAGGAACCTGAAATTTGAGAGGGCGGGTCAATGGAGAATGCTGAAGGCGCATGAGTGGTCACTGATCAGCTGAGTGAGCTCCAAGGCCATTTTCTCTTCTGTTGAACGCAGGGAGCTGAAATTTGAGTGGGCGGGTCAATGGAGAATGCTGAAGGCGCATGAGTGGTCACTGATCAGCTGAGTGAGCTCCAAGGCCATTTTCTCTTCTGTTGAACGCAGGGAGCTGAAATTTGAGTGGGCGGGTCAAGGGAGAATACAGATGGTGGTAGGTGCTATTGATGGAGAACCAGTGATCTATACAGAAGGGTGATCTATACAGAAAATAATAAACCTTTGAGCAATGATTTGCAGCGTTTTTTTTTATGTGCCATATGAAAGACATGAAAATGTCAAAAACGAAGGGATGCAGTGAAAAGACAACGTTACGCCCAAAACGTTTTGAAACGCGTTGGAGCGATTCTGTTATCACAGATAACAATAATTTTTTCATTATCAGACGGCGCGGAAGGTGAAAATACCGTTGAAATAACGTTGAAATACGGGGGCTTCAGACTATATCTCGGGTGATTCATAGGGTCGCGGCACATAAATTCAAAGAGGCCCGCGCGGTTTTCACGCAAAATCTTTGATTTAGTGGCAAAGCAAGGTTCGGAGACAGAGAGGGAGCGCTTCCACCTTCGATTTCGCTGGAACACAGTTCCTATTCCTACTGGGATTTCACGGGGGGGCCTACCTGAACACTTGGCTTATTCAAAGGACGAATTATTTCATATAATAAATAACCGGTGGGTACGTGATTTTGTTATTGCATCCGTGCTTTTACTGTTGGTGACGTTCAGTATAATGAGGTTATTCAAACCTTAACGGCATAATATTAACTTTATGCACTATATGTTTGAATGATTTACAATTTTTAGCATGGAACATACTTTAACCTTGACCTAACTGGCCAAAGTGTTACGTTTTTCAGGAACGGTACCGAGTCACGAAATTTTGCTTTGTCGTTGATACGGAGCTAAAGATCGTGTAGCGTGGTGAAAACCTATGCGTTGCTATAACTATGAGATAATGTTGTAATCTCAATACAACTATAAAATACCTTCTTATCTGAAGACTGATTTTTTAAAAGGCTATCGAAATAGCAAAATAGGTTTGATCGCATTCTACAAAATAAAATAAAAAATAAATAAACAGAATAAGACAACGCGGCTAAAGCATGTTCCACGTTTCTTGAATTTTAGCCGAGTGCTCTAAGCGAAAAGCATCCGGGGGTCCAGAGGGCTTGCCACCTAGCGAAACCCGAAGGGCCAAGTTATAAACGAACATTGATACACCAAAGCCATTGGTAGGTACAACCATTGATGGCACCAAAGCAGGTAAAAATCCGTTTGCTAATTCATTTCCACAGATATTGTAAAATGGGATGGCATGAGAAGGAATTTGGTATTTTTGATCTCAGATTCAAATTAAGACCTCTTGCTGTGCCAGTTTTCTAATCGAAAATTAATGATTATGAACTACCTCCAGTATAAATACGTATACCTATCTGCCTAATTACTTATCAATGTTTTGGACAGGGAACGCAAAATTGAACAATTTCACACGAATCTTACAAGTGCAAATGAAGTAAGTAAAGTAAAATAAAGTAACAACCATCTCAGGTTGAATTGCCGTCTAACAGCCATTCCTGGCGTTGAGGACGTCATCTGCTGTCAAGGGGAAGACAGCAGTTCAACACCGGAGGCTGTTGTCAGCAGGATGCTGGGAGGTGAAAGGAGCTAGACTGCTGTGGCAGAGTACACAGGAAGCATCTTGACAAGGAACGAGAAAGAGTGAGGAAGGAGAATCTGGTCCACCCCCTCACCCAGAACTGATTAAACGCTACAGGACTCAGCCCGAAGTAATGTGTTAAACGGTTCCGGGCTAATTCCAACGTGGGAGAAAAGGAGGTGCTTTTTTATTGGGTTTGAATCCCACATAACCGGAAGATGCGGACCCTTCCAGGTATCTAACGAGATCCAACTCCACCTATGGATCTCAGAGAGTTTCTCACCTGCCTGCCGAAGAAAGGGGAAAATCAGAATGGTCTATTTCAGATTTTTTTTTTTTTTCAATATAGTATGGCTCAGTAATAACGGTAATCGGGTCTGTTCGTCGTTGCTTAAGGGTGTCTCAATCGGTCGCCGTACGTTCCTCGTTCCGGGTCAGTATTTCACGAAATTGAAGGAACAAAAACAAGAAAAGTTGTACCTAAATTTGCAATTTTAAATGATTTTAGAAATTCATTAGTGCACGGCCCTAGGGAACTGAAAAACCTAAATATTGCAGCTGGAATCATCAAAATCGAACAATAATTGAAATAGATACTGAAATTAACTAATTATTGAAAGATGACGATAACTTGTACAATTTTACGAAGTACAGGATTTCCCTTGACGATAATTGGTGTCTTCAATCAACCCTTTCTCCTTGACTCAAACTAGGTAATTTATTTTCCATCTTACACATCAATAAATTTCCCGTTCTTCTGCTTCTGACAACGATAGTACTTGAAAATAAGACGAAGCACTGAACGCGAATAAAATTGTAATCATTCGAGGGCGTAAAAACAGGAAACCGCAAGTAGAGCTGCAGGGAAGCTATCAGCAGATATACTGACCCACCATCCACAACGAAGGTAGAGAGGATAGATCTCTTAATCTCAGAGCTAGACTTAAACTTTCCAGAGCTAATTGTTCCAAGGAACCTTATTTCCTCTTTACAACCCTCCAGCGGTCGCTTCCCCCAAATAAATTGCCCGAGTGGGGCTTTTTCTTGGTTTTCCTCCTCTCAAAGAAGCACGAAACGGGTTTTCTCAGGGCTCAGTTCTTTTCGCAGGCCTTTCAACCGACACGAGTTGAATTTATGTGTCGGAGCTGGGTTATTTTGCCAGAAACTATCGCGACTAGAAATTTATGTATCATACTGCCCTTTGAAAGTGAGAGTCCCATTGTTGTCGGGTGAAAGTTATGCCGTTTTAGTGAGGTTTAACTGGCAACCACCCGGAAAAAAATTAATATTTGCGGAGAACCAATTTCTCTCGGGTTTTTCTTGTTTTTTGAACGGGAGCGTTGAACATGATGAAGGGGAGCTGAGATGGTGAACATTTTTGGAGCTTTAGCGCCTCTTTTACAGTAGAGAGAAGCGGGGGAAGCGATTCTGAGGAAATTGAAGATGAATGGTAGCTGTTCGAATTAGACCGAATCCAAATTCCGTCACAATGGGTGGTGGAAGTCTCTCGATTCAGTTTCAGGATTAGTCACATTCGTCCCACTAGATGGGAAAAAGACCAAATTTGGAAAGCAGGAGCTATAGGGCTAGTTTCCCGATTGGTTCATGAGTAGGTAGAGCAGTTATTATTGGCATGTAAACAGGGTGTCCCATGTTAAGAGGGTCGTACGTTCCGGGTTAGTATATCCCGAAATTACCGTCACTCAAACTTTAAAACTTATACCTAAACTTGAAATTTTCAAGGAGTTTCTAAATTCATTAGTGCATCAGCCTGGAGAATGGGGTATTTCAGTCAATTTTTTTTTATTATTATTTTTTTTTTTTTTCAAAAGAGTAAGGCTCAGGAATAACGGTAATCGGGTCTGTTCGTCGAGAAAATGTTTTTAAAAAATCAGAGAAGCTAAGGAAAGTTGAAGATTTGAATGGTGTGACGTAGCTAGCCAATCGTGACGTAGCTAGCCAACTGTCTTTGAAAAAAGTATCCATGCACAGAATCCCTTGGAGGACGTCTTGGATACTACAAAATTCTACTCACACACGCGTGCGGCGTAGTCCGCGGCGTAGTCGTTGCCTAGTGTGTGTGCATTTATAGCGGCCCGCCTTTTTCAAACGTGTGATCTCTTTAATTAATTTTTCTACCACATGTTATAGTATCATTGGGCTTAAAATTGTAGTCTATTGATTTTCAAGGGTGCTGAATCCAAATTTGAGGTCAAAAACCTGAATTTCCGACCCACCGAAATACCCCATTGAAAAACTAAAATATATTGCCGATTCAATTTTCATGATTCCAGCGGCAATATTTTAGTTTTTCAATTCCCTAGACTAATTCACTAATAAATTTCAGAAATCCTTGAAAATTTCAAATTTAGGTACAACTTACAAAGTGTGAGCGTCGGTAATTTCGGGAAATATTAACCCGGAACGCACGACCGACTGAGACCCCCGGTAAACCTTGGGAGTCGTCTGTACAACTGATTTAAGTAAGAAAGTGTGTGTTATCAATTTTGTTTCAACCCCTTGTTTTTCCAACTTTTTTCAATTTCAAGATTTTTAGAAAGTTATCGACATTATGTCACTGAAATGTCCATAACTACCTACCTTAATTTATGGTCAAATTACAAAAATGAGGGAACAGTTCGAAAGGGCGTTCAATTTTCTGTTTTTCTAGTTCCTACAAAAAACCATTTGTGGGTGCCTGATGGGTGAAAAATCTACTCGTAAAAAATTTTTAACACAGAATGAAATCTGGGACGACAACATGGATACCGAACTAAGGATGATGATACGGAACTAAGGATCGTGTAACCTATGAGATATTTTGTTATGAAGCGGTGATTATAAAAGATTCTGATTTAGTGGGAGGAAAGTTGCGAAATTATGTGAAACGTGTGAGCTAAAACACATTCTGTGTTTCAATAATTTCGTCGGAAGTATGTAAATAGAGGTAACCGGGGGTCCAGGGGGCAAGTTTTTCAAATAGGCGAAATTCCCTATTTTTCCTTATGGTTGTTGGTGTTACTTCCACGTAACTCAACACCAAAAACTGCGCGAGGATATCAGCTTTTAAATGGCAACCAAAAAATATTTCACAGACTCATTTAGGGGAGAAATTTGTGTTTGAACGCGGAAAAATGTGAATTTTGTTCAACGAAATCGACTTTTTGACCGGAGGGCTCGGATGAAGAGCGGGATGAGCGGCGGCGGTGTAAACCATGGAGTCCTCAATTTCGAAATTGAAAAAAACTTGGAAAAAAGTGCTAAGAGACATTTTTTTTTCCTTAAATTAGTAGTAGAATCGAGTTTTTCAGGTCCTTAAAATGGGACACCCTGTATATGTAACAGGTTAATTGAGCCTGATGAAAGCTGATTCAATGCATAATTCTCTCTGACTGGCTTTCTCGAAGGTTTTGTACGAACCTGGAAGCATTTAGACAATTTGAGACCGACTACTGTCATAATTCCATGGTTATATAATGGTAAGAGGGTAGATTAGAACAAATACAGCGGCGTTTCCTAATCCACTGGTCTAGGAGAAACTACTCAAAAAATCAAAACAGCAACAATTGTGGAGGGGTGTTGGATCAGTTCAATGAATGCAGGAAGAATGACTGAAAATTTGTATTGTAATGGAAAAGTCATTCAAAGTTTGGCTCAATCCCTCTCTATAACTGCTGCTGGGCCCTCAGTTTAACCACTTTAACTAACTGCTAACTACTCTAACTAGCTACTTTAACTAACTTCAACTTTTAACTTGACTCCATGACTAGGCAGAGTGAGACTTTGAGTCGAAAGGGCCTTAGGGAGCAAATTGCATTACCTACTTTGTTTGTCTCTTTCCTCGGTATCTTTATCCAGTGTGATAAGTAGCTTTTTTCAGTCCGATTTCCTCACTTGATTTGATGAGTATTGTCTAGTCGAATGGGTCTTGGAAAAAACACTCGTGTTTCTGATTTATCGTACGTCCAACCCTTGAATTCTCGTAGGGAGCGAACGGTTTGTCCTACAGGGCTCCGCGTGTTCTCAACAATTTCTGAAAATTCTATACTATCTTAAATTCATGGAAAAACAATAACTTTATATCAACAGTTTTTGAGTTAGGTCGTTTTCAAAATTTCAAAATTCATTTTTCGACCCTTAGAAGTGACCTACATCAACCAAAAGCTTCGGGGCACAACTAGACCCCAAATGAAGCCTACATACCAAATTTCATCAAAATAAGTCGATGCGGACGGCCAAATTTTTATTCGATTTTTGGATTTTACGTACCTTGAAACGTAAACCAACAAATTTTGAGGGGGTGTTAAAAAAAAATTTCTTGGTCGATTCCAAAGGTTCATTATTGAAAATAATAAACCAATATCCAAAACTTCTCATTACACTGCTCTGATCAGGAGAGCCTGATGGAGGAAAATGGTTCAAAACCCAACCTACATCGTACTCTATCCAATGTGGGTCGTAGTGATTTTCGTATCAATTTCAAAACTTGGTTCGAGGAATCAAATGAACGAAATTAGCCGTTGAACTGTACTAATGCCTAATTCCAATTTCATTCGACGTCGCGAATGTTGACAGTTGACCGAGAGGTTCGCTGAAAAATATGGCTTAAGAAGGCGGCCGAAATATTCAAGGGCTTTACAAGATGAATTCCCGAGATATTTCCGGTCTTGAGAGGAGTTATTTTCGGCTCCTCGGCGGAGGACAGCTCTTTATAGCCCCGCTTTGTGAGCCCTAAGAATTTTTGGAAGGACTTTCATTACTGGAATGATAATGAGGTCGGAACAATTTTATGTACAAGTCATATCTTTCATAGTACATATTACTTCTCTGGAGTTAGACTATTGAGACAGTAGAAATGACAATTGGTCAAAAACCGAATTGTTATTTCGTCAGGAGTTGGATTCTTAAGGCGAGTAGTCTGCTTTTAGCCTTCCTTTCGTTTTTCTTTTCACACTTCCCACAATTAAGTACTAAATTATTTGAAATTTTAAGACAATGTTTTTCACACCTGTATGCATTTTAATGTAAATTTTTTCCAAGCATGTCAAATAGAAAAAAATGAAAAATAAGAAAAATTGTTTCTTAATGTAGAAAAATGGGTCATTTTTATGTTTTATTTTCTGACGAACCATTAAGCTGACCTAATCCAAAATTTTACACGTTTCCCTTCCATATATGAACTAAATTTGAGCCAAGGGTTTTGAGTAAAAACAGCTTTTTGAGTTTTTAACCCAAGTAAACGAAACTGAGAATTGGCTTTCCAATCTAAGCATCTTTTTCCGGGACACAAAAATCTGTATCCACGAGATGAGACTTACAAACGAAATTTCATTGCTTCTTTTTTAGAATACATCCTTGTGAGTATCTTGTAAAAATTAAAACGAAATTGGTCGAGTGGTTACCGAGAAAAAGGAACATTAAATGTTTTTTGTCCGCCAAAAAGTGACTTCTCAAGACACCTGTTTTTCTGACTGCAGGTTGCGCTCTCGCATTACTCCTTCTGATCTTGATTTTGTGTGTCTGGCTGACAAAACGATCAGTATTTATTTAGTTCCATGTTCAGTGCATATACTTTTTAGAATCCACGTACTTCAAGAAGGTTATCAATGACCAGGTTTTGTTAACAACTTTTCGATATTTTTCAGTTCTGCTACTCAAAATGTTCAAAAAATTGTAGCTCATCAACAAGTCATTCGATTTAATTTTCACCAAACTGTTCAGAATTTTATGAATTTTATTTAAAAATGAGAACGGAAAAATCGATTTTTTCAAAATTTTTTTTTTTTACTGTTTTGGACTATTGGATCTGTTGCACCATGGAATTATTTCTTCGTGAAATTTTGATATATTTACTTCAACAGTATTGGGACTTATTAACGAAAGTAACTCAAGGGAGCAATTCTACTTGAAATAACCTACATACTCTAAATGAGTGTCATTCTTCTACTACCAACCACGCCATTTTAATTATCAACCATTTATGGTAAAGGGAAATATTTTATGAAAATTAACCAACTGAAACTACCCTAAAAAAATACTGAAGTACAAAACTCCCCATGTGAACCTTCATTATGATGATTGATGAGGATCCACCGAACTTCGATATTGTTTCAACATTTACCAACACATGTAACTCACCGGGAAATTCGAACTTTAGTAGATGCTCGAGAAGCGTTCTTGGAACTTACCTGAAACAGATTCAGTAAACAGAGTGATTAGTGACAAACTAAACGAAGCATTATCATGAAGTACCTACATTTAACAATGAAAGAGGTCAATAATGTCTGCCAAGTTGGGAAGGCAGTTATGTACGAGTATAACTCTGTATATCTTCGTAAAACTTCCTCACTTACAGTAACACTAGCGAGTTTACTCGCTTCGCTCGCTCTTGTGAGTACGAGTATCGTGTATATCAAAATACGTCATTTTAGTATGTCGGCGGCATCGCCAGTATTCAAATTAGGCGCTACCGAAATATAATAAGATATCTGAATCGGTTTCTCGATGGATCGAATGAACGAGAAGCCTATTGAATCAGCTATCGATACTGGACGGGTGTATCGATGTATCGAGAGGGGGACAGGCAGTTCGGGAGAACCTCGCAGAGGGAGGACGGCCTAGTAATGTTTGATAAGTTAAATTCAATCGTAATGATATTGTGGAGCAATGAAAGTCGTGAGATAATGTCGAGTTATGATTAGTGAATACGCCCTCTCTGTCAAGTAGGTACATGTATATTGAAATACGTCATCTAAGAACTTTTATCATTGTACTTCCAAATACGTCATCTGAGTACGTATGTATGAACGTATGAGTACGTGTACATATAAATGATCAAATACGTGATTTGAGTACTTACATGATATGTAAGTACTATTATCACTGTATATCCAAATACGTCATTCGAATACGCATACATCACTGTATATCGAAATGCGTCATCTAAGAACTTAGATCATTGTACCAACAAATACGTCATCTCAGTACGAGTATACACAACTGTTCATACAAATACGTTATTTGAGTACATACATATCACTGTATATCAAAATATGTCATCTAAATACGATGACTCGTACTTAAATCATTGTACATCCAAATATATCTTTTGATTTCGCATATATCACTTTATATCGAAATGCTTCATCTTAGTACTTACATCACTGTACTTCCAAATAAGTCATCTGAGTACGAAGATATCACTGTTTATAATCAAAACGTCATCTAAGTATGCAGGTATACTACTGTATATCAAATTACATCATCTAAGATTTTAGATCATTGTACTTCCAAATACGTCATCTAAGTACGTATATATGTACTACGTGTACGAGTATATACAACTGTTCACACAACTGTTCAAATTACGTCATCTAAGTATGTAATATCATTGTACTCATATATCCAAATAAGACATCTAAGCACTTATATCAATGTTTATCCAATTACGTATTCTAAGTACGTATATCACTGCATATCAAAATGCGCCATTTAAGTAGTTATACTAGTGTATTTACGAATATGTCATCTAAGTACGTATGTGTATTATACAAACGTCATGTTAGTAAGCAGGTATACTACTGTACTGGTATACCCAAATATGTCATCGAAGCACTTTCACTCTTTATCCAAATACGATTTTCAAGTACGTATACCACAGTACATCACAATACGACATCCTAGTACCTATGTATAATATTGTATAAAAAAATATTGTTTGACATAATATGTTGACTAAGTTGACATAATAAGTCAACAACATAATATTATTATGTTGTTGACTTATTATGTCAACTTAGTACCTATTTATATAACTATACATCCAAATATGTCATCTATGTATGTATGTCACTGTATTTCCAAATGATGTCATCTAGGTACGTATGTCACTGTGTATTATCCAAACGTCATCTAAGTATGTAGGTAGACCACCGTATACCAAAATACGTCATCTATGTTTAATATCACTGTACTCGTATACCCAAATATGTCATCTAAGCACTTACATCGCTGTTTATCTAAATACGATTTTTAAGTACGTATATCACTGTATATCGAAATGTGACATCCAACTATGTATACTATTGTATATCCAAATATGTCAACTTAGTAACTATCTATATCACTATACATCCAAATATGTCATCTATGTATGTATGTCACTGTATTTCCAAATAATGTCATCTAGGTACGTATATCACTGTGTATTATCCAAACGTCATCTAAGTATGTAGGTAGACCACTGTATACCAAAATACGTCATCCATGTATAATATCACTGTACTCGTATACCCAAATATGTCATCTAAGCACTTACATCACTGTTTATCTAAATACGATTTTTAAGTACGTATATCACTGTATATCGAAATACGACATCCAACTATGTACACTATTGTATATCCAAATATGTCAACTCAGTACCTATTTATATCACTATACATCCAAAATTTGGACATATTTAATATGTCATCTAAGTACGTATGTCACTGTATAACCAAAAAGGTCATCTAAGTACTTATATCGCTGGACCTGCTCGTTGAATTGATTAGGCTTTTAATCGATTCAGTAAACCACCAAAAACTGTAATGAGGATTCTTATCATTGTGTGCAATGAAGGGACTTTTTATCCGAGTATGGCAAGAACTCCTATTTCCAGGGCATATTAACTGGTTCATTTACACGACTTTGGGTATATAAACATAAAAATTTATCGTACACAATGAAGAATACCACTTTCAAGTTGGTATAAAATACTTTGACCTTAATCGTCTGAACCAGTGACTCGGTGGATGGTGTTTTGATTAAATTCTCCTTTCTCTAAGACAACTAACGAACTTCTGGATAACGGAAGTTTCGAACGAAAAACTATAACAAGAGTCACGTCCCGCGACGGCGGGTGTCTCGAAAAGCCAGCTCACGCAGAAAGTTCAAGATTTGTTAACCAAACAGCTTTAAAGACTGAAACTTGAGCTGTAGTAAAACGACTATAGAATTCAAAAGCGAGTTCACCTGCTCAATGTGTGTCTTGGTAGGTGGGGAAAAAATGTATTATTTCTGCTTTAACGAAGATCATGGGATATCATGCCATATAGTCACACTAAACAGTAGAAACGTACATCCAAAAAATTAGCTAAAATGGTCAAACTGGGCAGTTGATCGTTCTTACCGAAAATTCGCTCAGAAATGATCCTACTAAAATCGTGACATTTTCGTCTAAAAAGCGGTGACTTCGGACATGACAGTCGTACTGCACGGTGAATACTCTCATCTCAAGAATTCGCTCATGATGGTCACCCTACTCCTTCTTAACAAAATTAGAGAACTAACTTTTTGAAATAACCGCCATACTTATTCCATGACGAAAAGTCTGTCAAGTTGGGTGGGGAGCACACAAACAGCGTAACGCAGATATCATGGAATTAGCAAGAAAATGTATCACCCATTTTTCTATCAGGTGAATTATAGTCGCCCTTCATTTTTCACTCTATTTCAACCTCTTCGCCAGTGCTGACGGTTTCATGGATTAATTAAACCTTGACTTCGACACATGCAATACATTACACTCAAAGTAAACATCATGCTGGAAAAAACGTGAAAGAACCAAAAAAGAAAGACTGATTTTGATTAAATTTTATCAATAATGAACTTATGGAATCGTGAAGGAAACATTTTTGTTATAAATTAAGTGTAGAATCGACCCCTGGATTTTTGCCCAACGTGATGTAGACACCCTTTAGAGTAAAATAATAAACCTATGTGTAATAATGTGCAGCATTTTTTTCAAATGGCTAGGGGAGGGGGAAGTTCCCGCACCTTACGTGGTAAGGCGTAATGAAAAAAAGTCTGCCGAGTGGGTGTGGCACATAGCTTCCTCGTATCCACAACCCGATTGTATAGATGATCCGATGCATAGGAGTTAATCTCAAAACATCAATCTCTAAGTACCATGCACTACTAGGGACGGCACGATACTCCAAAGTATCGATACTACCGATATTTCAAATTAACCCCCTGATGATTTCGCAAACTAAGTAAAAACATGGTTAATTAAGAATTATAAATATTAAAATTAAAAATATATTAATAAAGGTAAATAATTTAAAAAGTAATAAATTTCAGTAGTAACTTAAAATGTTATAAAGTGAATAATTTAAAATTTAATGAAAAATAAATGATCATTCCATTTTATTTTAATTCCAATTCTTCTTTGCAAGAAATCTCTGTTCAATGAAATGTTTTTTCCTTCCACTGCAAATGAAAAGTATCAAGTAATTAAGTCTGTTACAAAACAAATAATATTTATTATTAAATCATAAAAACAAAGGTTAAATGAACGGCTACACTTGAATTTGAAAAAAGTCAATCAAAAAAATTGTTGTGAATCGAAAAGTAGAACAATGATTACAAGGAACTCGAACTGTTCAAGAAACCCAGCGAACTGAAAAACGCAAAAAAACCTGTGCAAAGTTTTTGAATGCCGATGAAGGATATTGGAAGCGATAAATATCGTTTCAACTGATACTATTCTGAGGCTATTATTATTCTGTGGCAGACAAAATATGGTATTTTTTCTGAGTAGGTACTTTAATCTGGTATTTTTTTACCATTCTAATTTGGCAAAAATATCGATAGTATCGTCAAGAAAGTATCGATACCTCCGATATTTTAGTCAAAAGTATCGATACCAATACAGCGGTATGAGTTTTTCATCAAAAGTATCGATTTGAATATCGGTATCGATACCAAATAAGTATCGATACTCCGATATATCGGTGGTATCGTGCCTTCCCTATGCACTACCCTACTACACGTCAACCTCCACAATCTCTGAATATTGTAGGAAAATGTAGAAGTTATGGCTGTAAATAAGGAAATATACTTTTGCTCATGCGCAGCGGCTACTATCATTCTGAAGGCGAAGATTTTCATACGGGATCATCTACACGCCAACCCGAAAAATTTCATCGAAATCGAATGAGAAATGTAGAAGTTATGGCTGTGGCAAGGATTTCACATATGCGCATGCGCAGCAGCTACTATCACAATCAGTCCGGGGGCAATTATTTTTATAGGGGACCATTTACACGGTAGCCCGCAAAATCCCCGAAAATGTCATCGAAATCGGATGACAAATGTAGAAGTTAGGGCTGCGGCAAGGTTTGGTTTCGGGTCTGTCTGTCTGTGTCCGCAAATCCTTGCAACAGGTGAAACTATACGGAGTTGCTGTCCTAATTTGATGACATTTTTAGGAATTGTAAGGATTGGAGTGTAGACGGTCTCTTATGAAAATCATCTTCCCAGGATTGATAGTAGCCTCTGCGCACGCAAACTTGAAATCCCTTAAACAAACATAATTTCTACATTTTCCATCTGAATTCGATGAAATTGTCAGTAATTGAGCGGGTTGGCGTGAATGAGTAGTGCAAGGTACTTAGAAAATGAAGTTTTAAGATTATCTTCTATGCATCGAATCATCCAAACAATCGGTTCAGGGATACGAGGAAGCTATGAGCCACACCCACTTGGCAAACTTTTTCCAAAGAGTAAAATGCCTATTGGTGAATGATTACTCAAGCTCCAGACCATGTTCATAATCAAGTCGGTTGACTATAAATGACCAGTATTTTACATGTTACATCGCGTTCATATTATACTCGTATTTACAAGACCCAGGTACCACCCACTACAAGCTTGGACATTGAAGTACAAAGACAAGAGATTGCCAGAATCCAGGCGATGGGAAACTTTTTTTATTATATCAGTTCAAATCGAAGTTCCACCACACACAAGGAACGTTGATTAAAAATGATATAATAAAATAAAGTTTTCCAGTGGACTCCGACTATTGAGAATTAAAAAAACTCGAATATAGCAGCAGACCGATACAGGTATGGAAAATAGAGGGAGCCTTTAATTTTACGTGGTTCTGAGCTGCTATTTGCTCTTTATGGCGTTTGTCAGTAGGGAGCTATTAGAAATCATACACTGAGAGATCCGGAATCGATATCCTTTGATCTAAATGGGGAAAAAACGCTGCAAATTATTACACAATGGTTTATTATTTTTCTACATTGATCACACGTCTGCGAAGCCACCAACATCTTCTTCATCCAACATGAAGAAAAACATCGATCGCATTTCTGTCAGCTTTAATTTGAACGGAAATTAGGCCTCTTTTGCGATTCACACTCGTGTTTCTGATTTATCGTAAGTCCAATCCTTAAATTCTCATAGGGAGCGAACGGTTTGTCCTACAGAGCTCCGCGTGGTCTCAAAAAATTCTATAGAATCTTAAACTGAAGGAAAAACAATATCTTTATATCAAAATTTTTTGAGTTAGGGCGTTTTCAAAAGTTCAATATTCATTTTTGAACCCTTAGAAGTGACCTACATCAACCAAAATCTTCGGGGCACAACTAGACCCCAAATGGGACCTTCATACAAAATTTCATCAAAATCGGTCAATGCTAAGTGGCAAAAGTGCCTCGAACGGCGTACGGCGGACGGACGGCCAAATTTTTATTCGATTTTTGGATTCTACGTACCTTGAAACGTAAACCATCAATTTTTGAGGGGGTGTTAAACAATTTTTTTTCTAGGTCGATTCCAGAGGTTCATTTTTGAAAATAATAAAACAAAATCTATGACTTTTTACAAATACCAATTGTTCTTCTACAAAAAAGAGGGTTTCATATTATACCACGTAGGATCCTGGCGATGACGTAATTTGTTCATTTGAGCTCTACTAATTTCACGACATACTCACCGGTAGGAGGGGTTGGCGCTCTACGCAAACCTCAGCTTGTTTACGTTACATTGTCTCTACGGAGCTGCGGTGTTGCGTATCAACCTGTGTTTATACGTTATATTATTTCAATATGAACCACGAGGTAACTTCAACAAGAATACGAACTCGTAATAATAACTTGAGACAAGCTTGAAATCGGAATATTAAGTAATTAGGTGAGACCGGATGAAGAGAGACAGTTTTGAACATCAGTTGCAGAGATATTATTTGTCTACATCACAAACTATGTGGGGTTGGTAAATCTACAAAGAAGTACTGGAGGGAGGGTTTGTAAGAAAATATCAAAGGTTTTGGATTCAAGAGAGCCAGTAGAATTATAATCCTATTTATTACGATGTTGTGCCTCAAAGGTACTCTCATATAAAAAGGAATTACCTAAAATAAGAAATATAGACGCAGCCTAAAATGCCGAATGATAACTGTATTCAACTATCTATTCGAAATTATGCACCCTTAGCTCTTCATTAATAATCTCTACTCCAGGAATGAATTGATTGATACCTTGAACAAGTACATAGGAACCAGGCATGAGTTGATTTATGCCAGTGATAGTATAAGATATAAAATATATCGATACTTAAAGCACAAAGGCGCTATGTCCAAAAACGGAGTTTTGAGAAAAACGCTGCAAATTATTACACAATGGTTTATTATTTTTCTATATAGATCACTCGTCTGCAAAGCCACCAACCATCCAATGTGAAGAAAAACATCGATCATATTTCGGTCAGCTAAAATTTGAACGGAGATTAGGCCTTTTTTGCGATTGACACTCGTGTTTCTGATTTATCGAAAGTCCAACCCTTAAATCCTCGTAGGGAGCTAGGATTTAAAGTTGTCTTTCATCCTGTATCAATCTTATAAGAGTGGTATAGGAGAAGTACCTCCTATGATTAATTAGTATAAGGTAACTGATCAAATTCTTGAAACTAATCTATGCTGTCCTCCAGTTCATGGTAGAGGTGGGTCAGATCGTATCACAATTCGTTTTATTTTTTTTATTTTTTCACAATCTAGAGTAGAAGATCAAGGTATCTAACTAATCGGTTTTGGCTTAGAAGTGGTTGAAAAGTGTTACAGAAAGCTCAAAAATCGCACTTCCGTAAAGTTAAAGAAGGAATTGTGGAAATTCACCAATTATTTAACCCTAGAATGGATTAGGTGGGTCAAAATGACACCATTCCCCAGTTTCCTCAGTGTCCCAACCCTCCCTAGCGGAGGAGAGCCTCCCTCTCTCAGGTGTGCTTCCACTAGACTGTCCTCTCAATGTTGCGCCAGTGGGGAATTTGTCGCAATACTAACCTTGTATGTGTCAAAATGACACCTGAATGCAATAAATTAGGTAAAGTAGTAGTAGTAGTAAAGTACTTAGTAGTCTTGCATTAGTTTACTGCTTTCTGTTTACTTTTTGTTATCATTTGAAGAAGTCCATTAGGCTAATAGTTTTATTTAACTTATTTTGACAATTTAAACCATCTGGCATACAGTATACTATATATATTTTCTGAGTTCATTCCTGAGTTCATTATTTCTTTATAGTTTTTTTTCTATTTATAGTTTTTATTCAATATTTCATAAAATTATTATTATTTTGAGGTTTGAAGGAAATCTTTTTTTTATATTAATTATTACTTATCGTACTAAAATACTTCACAGTCTGCAAAAGTGATAATATACTACGATTTTAATATACTAGTATTTTGAGAATCGAAGGAAGTTACCCTCGATTACCTATTACTTTTTAATAATAATACATTAAGAATTTGTATATTATATAAAATCATATTAATCCTTAATTTCTTCTTCACCCATCCGTTTCAGTTAAACTCGCTTTTCCTTTCATTGTAATGATATTTTCTCGATTCCCCCACCTTCAATTATGATATTTTCTATTATTTTGTATGAACAATGTATTAAGTTGAATACAACTGTATTATGTTGATTATAAATTAGGCTTAGCCGTAAATAAATAAATAAATACATTACATTTTTCACTTGTTTTATGTTGTTTTAATCATTTTTCTGACAAACTCTTGGTAAAAGAAGAGAAAAGTGGGCAATATTTGGCAAGTGTCATTTTGACACCAGCCGAATGCAACAAGGGGATAGGGTAACACCGAATCCATTCTAGGGTTAATACATTAAATTCCAAATTTGAACCTTTTCAGAAGAAATCGAAAAATACTACTTGTTGTTTCCTATACTTACCTCCTACATGAAGAGAGTAAGAAAAAAGACCCAACAATAAGATCATCACAAATTATTGAAGAATATAATAGAATAGAATATTTATTGACAGAAAGAAAACACTAGTCAGGATATCTTACAAACGGTTGGAAAAAATTTTGAAGTACATTTTCCTGTCCACCAACCAAATAAGTTCGTACGAACTTGTGGCGGCTGTTGGAGCAGGTTTCACTCATTCTTCTTGTAATAAACAAAAAACTTCAGATATTTAAAAAAACTCTACAGGTCAATTTTCTCGATTTTACTCAAAATATTCTTTCTGAAATGAGCAAAACTGTTGAAAGTTTCAGGGTTGACTTTATGAGTGTTAAGAAACTGCAAAACTTTATTGTAAGAATTATCTTTTGCACGTTCAGTACAAAATTTAGGCAACTGAATATTTTATGAGTTTGCTGTAAGAGTATGAGTGACACTGCTTCAATGCTCGGGCTTAATACCAATTTTTTATACGAGCATGCACGATTGAAACAAAAAAATTTGCCTTGCATTCAGCACATCTAACTCACGATGAAGCAGAATAATAGGGTATCTTAAACAAAAAGCTTGTAAGGACAATGTTTTTCTCTATATTTCGTTCTTGATGGTCTCGTAAGTTGTACTCCAATCACTATCCACACGTTAATCCTACGAAGCCCTTTTCAACTTAGGGACATCTTGAGGGAGAGAAGTTAGTTTCATTAACGCTAAACAAACAATCGTATTTGCATCGTTTAATGCACTTGCACTTGAGTAGGATTCATATAATCTTCACAACAATTAATCTTCAAAAGCCTCCCTCAAAGTCTCCTTAGAGGTTATTAATTGCAAAATGATTAATACTTGGTTCAGCTCCCCCAAAGGTCATAACGGACGATGGTAACAAATGCGTCAATAGAAACTTTGATATCGCGACTTTGAATTATTCCGAGTCATACTTTCCTGCGGAACAGATGGCAAACGGATCTAATTTGGATCCTTTCGTCTTCCTAACTTTTCCATAGAAACAACATTAATTCCCTTCTTTAGTGGGTTCGAAAGTGGAATGTGAAGAGTTGAAACTTGAGGAAAAAGTTTATCGTTAGCTTTCGGGTTTTGGCTTCTTTGAATAAAACATAGCGAGTTCAGAGATTTGTTGCAGGGATATTAGTTTTGTTCGACGTTGATTCCCTCGACCATCCCCTCACTTATCTGGGATTAATGTCGGAAGTTACCAAAAACGTCTGATCAAAATTTACTCGCATTTTGGAGAAACAAAACAGCGTACTGGAGAAAAAAAATAGTAGCTTGTTGTTCCCACAGACAAAAATGTTGACTTGTTTTTTGTTTTTTTTTAATTTGGAAATTTATTGTAAGAACGTTATGTAAGATAGAGCGAGGTTGAATTTATTAGGTTTTCTAGCGAAAAGAAGATGTTTAGGCCGATTGTCTTCATGGAGGTAGAAGGTAGAGAGGAAAGGCGTTTGTCCGACACTGGTCGGCCATTGAAGGGAAAGTTCACCCCCCTTCATCTGGAAGTAGCCAGCGCACACTGATGGGTACGTTAGCTGAAGCCCTAAGCTTGGCCGTGAAACTGGAGGTTGAGCAAAATAAGAGGAAAAAAGCAGCAGGGTGATGTAAGCTCGAAGATGAATGATGTTGGTTGTCAGCAGGCAGCGTGTTGGAGCACTCAGGCCCAAGTGTCAAACAAAAGGCTGTTGTCATGCTGGATATGTGATGGTGCCGGTCATATTGCGAAATATTGTATCTTTCGGAGGAGGGTCAGACGTACACAGCCCTGGTGGTGGACACATTTGGAATGTTGGAACTGTGGCAAGACCGGACATTTACGCCATGACTGTACTGTTCTAGTGACAAATACTGTGAATGGGGTGCAGCAGGATGAAACCCAAACTAGAGCTATATCGAGACAAGTTGAGATGGAAATGAGAGAGCAAATAAAAGGAGCAGGAAGTCAAGAAAATGAGAAAGGAATGGGGAGATCTGAGGAGGAGGAACGTCGAAGTCTGTTAAGTACTTGTAAGGAGCCAGATTGGAGAGAAAATAAAGAGGATAAGAAAACGAAAGAACTGGAATATACAGCAGAGCACTCATGTCTGAGATCAGTTTCTGAAAAGGTCGAACAGCTTGGGTCTTGGGAAACTGGGAACAAAGATCACTCAGAAATTAAAGTGGAGGATAGGTTACAAAGGAAGCATGTTTAGGTGGTATGTTCGATGCAATTGAAGACGGATGGGAAGTAGTACATGCTGAAGGAAGAGGACATACAGAAAGGAGATGAAAATGAAAAAAAGAATGCTGGAGGTGTGGAACAAGTTGAAACTGAAGAGATGCATAAGAGAAAGGAAAAGTACAGCGGAAAACAGCAAAGGGAAGAGAAACAGAAGAATCAAGGAAAAACTGGGAGGGACCAACTTGGTCAAGGATTATCCCCAAGTAGAATGGATAGCGGTGAGCCTTCCACTTGCTCATGGCTGTTCGAGGATTCGGAATATGGAAAGAACATGAAGATAAACAATCCGAAAAAGTACAAAAAGATATTGGACCAACGAAAGTGGTACGTCAATAAGGATGGGAAAGTCATGCAGAAGAAGAACGCCTCAACGCACAAGAACAGTTGGACCATGGTCCATCAATGAAAACCAACCTTGCAATCGGAAGTTACGAGTGGAAGATGGCTCTCCAACTTAAGGAAAAGAGGGGAATAGTGTTAGGGAGTTGAGTACTCCATGGATTATTATTGTTACCGTTATTAATCAGGTGTTGAGGAAATGTAAGTTGTTTGCTAAATAAAAGATAGAGTTCTGTTCTGGTCTTGATCTGACGTGGTTCTGTGTCCGATAATAGTAAATATTAAGACCTAGGGTACAGTTCTAGGGACTCACCGAAGGTCACAACAATATTTTGGAATGCAAGAAAACTAAAAACGTCTGGCAAGTGGGTGAGGCACATAGCTTTGTTGTATCAATAAAGCCATTGCATAGATTGATGGTACGGGCTCCAATGTTTAGAGAATAAGGCTTGATAGTAGCAGGTTCAGACCAATCTGAAGTATACAAAATTGTATTACATGCTTCTCAATGCTCGACGAAAATTCACAAGTCCTTCTCTATGAAAATGTGTCCATATGAACTTATTTCGAGTACAAAATTCATCTTAGTTCGGGAAATTTATCAAGGTTCGGTATGGATGGCTATTTAACAGCTACCATGCAATGTGTCGAAATGAGCTAACAATTACTGACAATCTAAATGGTGGTCGTTTCTCTCGAGTTTCGATGATTTTAACGTTCATTCTCAACTTTTTCGAACAATCAAAGATGAAAACAAGCCTTTGAAGTGGTAGTTTCTCTCGAGCAAACCAACAAGATTCGATGATTTTAACGTTCATCCTCCACTTCTTCGAAGAATCGAAGGTGATAACAAGAACTTAGAATATATGGAGCATGCACTCAGCACCTGACGTCTATGTATTTTGCAGTGGTTTAATCCCAATTGGTAAACTCCATCAAGCCCCTTTGCTCAGCTCAAAAAGTATCATATTCCTGGTGTATTATTTGTAAAATCTAAAGAGAACGCTCTATGTCAGATCGCACATGTTAATGACACAACAGAGAGAAGGGGTAATTTTTCATTTCTAAAATGAACACATCGATGGGGCACATCTTGGCAGTTTTACAGCCCTAGGCTGCTGAATGCTCTGTCTACATTCGAAGAGGTAGCAAATGAGGGAAACATTTACAAAATAGGTTAATATAATGATGAAGAATGAGGATTTTTGCCGTAAAGTAGAGTCACCATTAATAGAAACAAATTCTACAAATCAAATCAGTTCAATTTCAGTAAAAAGTCCATTTGAGAGTTATTAAAAATAGAGGAATTCTCCTATAAATAACATCAACAATAAATAAATAATAAGAAACAAAAGTAAATTGCCATGAAGAGAGCTTTGACGGACTTCTCTCCCCGCAACTAGCAGATTCTCATAGCGGGGGAGGATTATTTTGCGAAAAGATAGATATGCTGGAGGGTATTTAATTAACTTATATATCTACAAGTGATCTATTTATGTTTTTTGTAATTTAATTATACACATCAATTTCTGAAGATTTAAAAAATACCATGCTGCTTATCCTATCTATTTAAATATAGTTTTGGGGAACTATTAGTTACCTTGCGAAGCCGGCCAGCGTAGATTTACCCGGGCCCAGGCGATGCTCCTGTTGTCTCGGAGGTCCGTGTTTCCGGATCGTGTAATTATGTTCCGGAACTCGCGAAGCCGTTTCATTACACTTGGGAAATAATGAAGTGGTACTGCGAGCAGAAACTTATAACGGGGCCGCGCATTCGCCTTTTCACCAACGTCCATTTGTAAAAACACGGGGCGTTTTTTCTCTTTTGGTTTTGAAGGAACCAGCACACATTTAACAAATAACAATTAGTATAAACTCTTAGTTTAAATAAATTGATATTTTTAACAAACACTAAAATTAAATAAGAATAACGAAAATAACTATAAGTTTCCGGGGCGGGAATTTCAAACTTCGATTCCGAACACTACCGAACATGAATTAACTGTATAATTTGTAATCATCATTAAATTTTTTTTAAAGTAGTGGTTAATGTGAGATATTGTGGTTTGCGCTTCTGAAAACATTGTTTCAAGTGTAGCCTTCTTCGTACAGCAGTAATAGCTTGGCAACTCCATCTAGAACTAGGAAATCTCTAATGCCACCGCGATGTCGATATAGAGCCCCTGGCTCTTCTGCAACACTCTGTAGATGCAACATTCTTGATAAGATATGCATTTTTTTCAAAAATTCTCCTACTTGCTTGTCAATTGAAGACCACCATACGAGCAACCGCGCATGAGAAACCCTGGTACTTTGAACTAAATCATTAGACCGTAATCAAGGCATCCTCGTAAGCTGAACATGACACGTTTGCTCCCATCGAGGCGGAAACGTTGCTTGAAAGAGGCTCTGGTAAGGTCGGCACTTCGACAGCGTTACCGACGACAGACGAACCAATGAAAAGGCTTCCCCGGACGTTCTATACCCGTGTCGAAAAGTGCTGCGGACCGTGAAACGATTTACTTCTCAACTACGTTCAAGAGCGGAGG
Source organism: Apolygus lucorum (assembly GCA_009739505.2). Classification (NCBI taxonomy): domain Eukaryota; kingdom Metazoa; phylum Arthropoda; class Insecta; order Hemiptera; family Miridae; genus Apolygus; species Apolygus lucorum. The sequence continues at coordinate 49,895,200 of CM019183.2, read as the reverse complement.
ATTCTTCACGCCCAGCTTGTCAAACCCTCGTCCGATCCGGCTTTTGGGATCCTCGGAACGTCTGGCGTAAGACATTCTGCTTGCGATCCTCGCCATTCACGAGTAACGCACGCGTTTCACGGCTTTACCGCTCCTTCTGATGGGCGCTTTTGAAGGGATTAAATCAAGGCTTATCTTGGAGTGTTGGGTACTTAGATGAATGACGTCAGTTCCGTTAACCCAAGGATTACGCTGTGTCGTTTGATTGGTCTGTCTGGTCGGAAAGAATATTACAGATCCCAAACTGGAGTAACTGCGAGGTCGAAAATGTCAAGCTGATCTCGCATATACCACATTTGGAGGGTCCTTGAATGTATCGACCATCGCTAGGGAAAAGTACGCCAAAACACAAAATGTTGGGTGATTGGCATCGATTTCAAGTGAGCTCACACAATCTACTCGAGAGTTTTCAAGTTAACCTTATTTTGCTTCTTAAGCCCCGTTTACACTGCCGCGAGCAGGCGCTTCGAACGAGCATTCGTTCGATGCTCAGGCAGTGGAAACCGTCGCTTCGAGCCGAGCAATGTTCGCGAGCAAGTTTAGCTCGTGCTTGAGGCTGATCCACCCGATTTTTTTTTATATTAAAATTTTTAAAATCCTTCCGTCCACGGTACGCCGTACTTTTTTTAAATACCATTGAACAATTTCGATGAAATTTGGTATACGGGCTCCATTTGGGGTCTAGTTGTGCCTCGAAGGTTTTGGTTGATGTCAGTTCTAAAAACGGAAAAATAAGGGCTGCAATTTTCGAAACGCCCTAGCTCAAAAACTCCCGATATAAGTGGAGGTATTGTTTTTTCATCAATTTAAAATTTAATTGAATTTTTAGGATCGAATGATACCACCCAGAGCTCTGTAGGACAAATAGTTGAGAAACCCATGAGAACTTAAGGGTTGGACTTATGATACATCAGAAACACGAGTGTGAATCACAAACGAGGCATAATCCCCGTTCAAATTTTATTTGACCAAAATGAATCGTTTCTTTGATTTGTACTCAATTTTGCGTCCTTAGCAACCAGTAATCAAATTTCCTAATGAAGGCACCCACAACTCTTCAATTCTTCGAATTGAGTGTGGAGCGTTTATTTCTTCAGACTTAACTTTATGATTGGTAGGTAGTGACAACGACAAAGCTGTTTATTTGCAGTCGAGTACTCTACACAGAATAATAAACCTTCGGTTAATAATAATGAAAGGAATGAGCGTGTAAGATACTGGCAGAACCTCCCAGGTCTAAGACAGGCAATACTATTTGTGACGTTCTCAAAGAGACGGGCTGACGAACTCATCGCTAAGCCTAAGAAGGACGTCAGAATACTTGTGGGTCTGTTAACAGGCCACTGCCCACTTCGATATCACCTAAAGAAGATAGGCAAACTAACAACGGACATCTGCCGCTTCTACGATATGGAAACGGAGGATGCCGAACATATGATATGAAGGGGCAAGTGGATGAAGGTGATATGCGACATTTTCTTAAATCTCCAGAAAAAGCTTCCAAAGTTTTTTGTTTGTTACTTTTTTTGTATGGATGTTTTTTCAATGGATAAAACGGGGTTATATTCTTGGTTACCAATCATTTTTGTTTCCAGTGGTCGTATTTTAGTTTTCTTGAAATTTCCTGGAGATTTTAGCAGTTTTCTGTACATACCACTTTTATCCATTGATAAGATGTAGTTTAAAAAAAATGTGAAGTTTGTAAAAAGGTGATGAAACCAGTGAGACAGGAAAAATCAACACTAATTGCTTGTAAAACAAATAAAAATCACAGTCATAGAACAAAGTTTTATTATTAAATTCTGTTTAACATAAAAAATATTTTTTTTAAACCTATGGATATCTCCAAAATCACAGTTTTATTTTTGTAAAAATCACAAAGATTCCAGTCACTTGGTGTCATAGAACAAAGTTTTTTTGTATTAATAATATTATTCTGTAGAACATTAAAAACAGTTAATAATTTTCTGAACCAATATATATTTTCAAGATCACATTACATTTTTTTTTTTTTTCACAAACATTTCAATTAAAAAAATCACAAAATTAGGAACTTTTTCAGCAAAAAATAAATCACACTTGCTTCCGTTTTTCACATCTCTTCTGCTCCCATAACTCTTGATCTTTTACTATTCTTTTTGGTTTTTCCATCTCTCACTTTTGCATCATTGCCCTTTATCACTTTGTCATAAAACCACTTAAATTCTTCGGGAACAAACAGCAACTGCTGCTGAAGATCGTTTATCTTTTCTCCTGAAAGAATTCCTGCGTGTTCTTCTAAACGTTGCACGGAAGAAATTTCACATGATGTTGTAGCTCCGTTCCGTAGTATGTTGACTTTCCGGAATGGTTCGAACTCGAGAAAACTTTGCTTGAAAAGATAACTACCATATTCTTCTACACGAATCCATCTGAGGTCCCGGAATGGCACTTTCAATCCAAGCAAATCTTTTTTTCTATTGATGAGTCGCAGTCCAGAAGTCAGATTCGTGAAGTCCCTGAAGTGGTTAGTCATATCAAGAACAACATTGTTTCTGCTTGCAGTCGATATTATTTCTCTGTATTTCTCAGGAGTGTAAATATTTCCATGCTTCCTCAATACTTTCTCAATTCTGCCAAAGTCCCTGTCTGAATCGAGGTAGGTGTGCCCCACCTCTGGGTATTTGTGATCGATTGTTTTAAAAACATTTTTCTCGATCAGTAGTTGGTACAGACATATTAGTTGCCAGTTTTTATTTTGCCCGGCGCATGAGTCTGACCATATAATCAGGTGGTCCTTTCCTTTGAGCGTATCAACCATTTCGAGCAAAGTTAGCAAAGAGCTGCATATCTCATCACTTCCTCGATTTGCCACATTCTCAGTCCAAGTACAAAACACAGCAAACTCTTTCTGACTTCCTGAAATGATGTGGAACCCCAAGTTGTAGAACCACATTTGGCGCAGGTAGAAAGCTTTATTCGTCGTCATTTTTGGAAGGGGCATGGTCTGCTGGAGGTCCATAGTGACGAAACATGCTTTATTACTCTCTCTTGCATAGGCTCTATCATTTTTCTGAAGTTCGAAACCGAGGCTTACATTTTCACGGTGCTCTTCTGTTTGTTGATTTGCATCGCAAGTGCTACAAGTATCGCTTTTTGGCTCACCGAAGGATAAATTATACTCTATTTCGAATATGTGCACATAGGAACACTTTTTGATTTGCGTAAACTTTTCGGGCATGTTTTCAGCTTTACATTTCTCGAGGTACATTTTGAACATTTTTGTCAAATTGAGCAGAGGAGATAGATACTTCTTGTGTGGATTGATATGGCGGGAATAATGTGATGATTCTGCTGGGAACGATTCTATTTGCTGTCTCACATACTGCTTGACATCATCATGTATCTTGTGAGGCCTATTATCGTGACGACCTCGCTGATCCAGAGGTGGGGCGCTGTTATTTTGTTTCTTCTTTCGCAGAATACAGTCGACTTTTTTACGCCCAACTTGAAGCAAACTACAGAAAGCTGTTTTGCAGACCTGTACAGACCGCCCGCTTAAAGTCATCATGTATTTGATGGAAGCAGATCTATGTTTTTTTGCCCCTTTCCGGAAACGCTGAACATCAAATGAGAGAAGGCTCTGAAAAATGAACGCATTTTGTGCATTTGTGTCCAATTTATGAAATTGGGCAAACAATTCTTCACGTTCGATGATTTCAAATTTCCCATCACACTTGAGTCGGCATTTTTCTTTGCATAGATGTCCATGGTTAACTTTTTTCGCAGGTATAACTTTGCCTTTTTGAGATATGTATGACTCACCTCTCATACGAGCCAGGGTTGCTTTGCGCCGCTTCCATTCATCTGGATTACGTTTTCTTTTTTTTTACTTTTCTTCTCTGTTGAAGGGAAAATTTTCAGTTTTTTTTCTCTCTCCTTGGTTATTAGGCTGCTCACTAGGAAGAACAAGAATCTGGTCTCCTTCCTGGTGATTTTCGTTGGCAGTGGATGTTGCAATAACATGAGGATTTTCATCTCCCTCTGTACCGTTTTCCTGATGAAAACCATTGGTGTCCATTCTTGATGATCCCTCTTGATCACTGTCGTTCTTGTTAGTATCTTCAACATCAGCAATAATACCATGGCTCTTGACAACTTCTTCGTGATCAAAATCATCTTCTGTGACCATCGCGTTTTCCTCATCAGAGCTCTCTTCTTCGGAGGATGGCTCATACAGGTCAGAACTACCACTGCTAAAGAACGCTATTTCGTTCTCCGTATTATTCGAATCCGGCTCATCTTCTATAACAGAACAACCAAAACGAAACACTGAAAAAAAAACAACAACAAAAAACACCATGTTTAAACACAGGTGTAAATACACCCATGAACCATTAGAAAAACAAGAATGAATTTAATAACCGGTACTTACGTATTAACGCCACCGCAGCTACTGGCTTGCTTTTTGGTTCATTATTTTTAATAATAAACCTTTGAAATCGAGCAAGAGAAACGAAATTTTAACCCCCCTCTAAATGAATGTTCAATGACGGAAGTAGGCCGAATCTCTTGGTGGGCGGGTAGGTATTATTATGACAAAATCGTGTTCTTTGCAGAATGGTGATCTATACAGAAAAATAATAAATCGTTGTGTGATAATTTGCAGCGTTTTAGTCATTTCACCAATGTGATTGTTAAAATAACTAATGATATTGTAAATTTCTCGGCGGGAAAATATTGAGTACCAACTACTAGTCTTCTTGTCAATCGTATTTGATTGTGAATTAATTACAATCCTAAATGAGTAGGCAGGTATAGTAGAAACAAAATGCACAATAGTAAGCTGCGGTGGCGTTAATACGTAGGTACATAATAACCTTTACATCTTACCTTGGTTTGTCTGTGACTGGCAAATGGCATCCAAATCGGGTTCACCTGCAGCCGCCTTCTTTAAAGCCATTTCAACAATTTTCCTGCTTCGACTACTCATTCTGACAAGAACAGTATACTACACTCAAACCGATTCACCCAATCCACTCGAACTTTATAGCGCAATATACTTAAAGAGGAAACACAAAGAACACGATGAAACCAAACAGCACAGAAAGATGCTCCAAAAATAATGTAAACACCGAAGGGCGTGGCGGCTCAGTACCAAGTTGATGAAGGTGATAAGTGCCTCAACCGGGGCACGCTCTCGTGGAAACAGGAGGTAACATCCATTATCACTTTCATCCACTAGAGTTCGCGCTAAGTAGCGCGACATATTCCCTTCATCACTTTGGTTTTGAGCGTTTGAGAGTCATTTGGCGAAATATAATAAGGGGCCATGATAGAGAAGTACTTATCACCTTCATCCATGGTGAAAAGTAAAATTTTCATAAATTGTCACATATCACCTTTATTCACTTGCCCCTTCATATGCTACTGTGAAGCATTGGGTCGAGCTAGATTCACAACACTCGGAAGTGATGTCCTAGCCCCGGACACCATCTCTAAGGTGACCTACACCGACCTTCTCCACTTCGCTAAAAAGTGGGTAGAAGGGGTTTTCAGTAAACCCTTCTTTGTAGGCTAATATAGCCTGGAGGCACTCCACAATAGACCTCATTAGGTCGCAGTGGAAGGAGTTTGTGAATCAGCTCACTAAAGACCTCCTACTTAATTAGAAAAAAAAGCAGAAAGTAGCCAGTGTACATTCGCAAACTTGCATTTCCTTGTAACTGTCATGTTTTCAATACTTTCTCACCGAATCGAATTGTATATTATTCTGCTTACTTCGGTACAACTACTAGTATGTTGCAATATGTGCAGAGCAGCTGAAGCACCATGATTACGATGAGCCCGGAGCATCCTGAATAACAACGGATTGACAAATCCCCTTCAATTACCTCGGAGGTCCCCCTTCTGTGATCCTTTGAAAAGCTAGACGAGTTCTTCCAAGGAAGAACTTACTCGCGTGAATAGTTCGGGAACAGGCGACGGGAAGGACTCATTAATTATACGCATAGCGCCCGAGAGTTAAGTTGAAATGGTAATGAGGCGCCCATCAAAGGAAATGCAAATCAATTTGCGAAATAGTCCTTCCGTTCGGTTCAGCACAATCCAAACAGCAGCTTCATTAAAGGCGAGTGGGTCCTAATGGAGTACCTAGTGTGGCAATAAGCAACCACTCGCAACGTGACCTCTGACCGGAGTCGCTTCTAGCCGAAAGATAAACTATATAATACAACCATTGATGATGTAACCAACAGTGTTTGTCAAATAGGTGAGGCACACACTTCCCTGTGATCAAAGACTTGACCCAAAAGCCTACAATCGTATAACAAACTTGTTTAAGCTCACAAACACGATCGAGAAAATTGTCCTCTTTATGATAACATTTTACAGGAAAAACTTCGAGAACTTGAGTTTCACTTTTCAAGGAAATCTGAATTTTCAAATTGACTACCGATGCTTCTATAATATTTGTCTTCAAACTCGTTTTCTACTTCAATAAACGTGATGCTGTAATGAGCCATTTCCTAGTTAACTACATAGTGTTACGTTTTATTTCTCATAAAATTATTTATTTCACCAAGTTATATTTATTAACAACATTCATTTGATATAAATACATGATTAAATTACAAGAACTACTTAGATACTTCACTAAGTCTCTCTTCATTTGAAAGCTAGAGTGCCATTCGACGCACCCGAACCGTCTCGTTTACTTCCACAGGTCAACATTCAGACGTGGATGGAAAGGAAACATGGAGAAGTGAACTTCTTCTTTACGCAATTATTTACAGGATTTGGACTTTTTTATGCTTATTTGCATAAAATTGGGAAGGTATCTGCCCCAACATGTCTACACTGCCAGAACAAAGATGACAGTGATGTGCTCCACACCTTCTTCAAATGCACCAAATGGGCGCCTGAATGAGACCAGCTGAAGATGACCAGTTAGTAAAGTAAAGTAAACAACCATTTCAGGTTGAATTTTAGTCCGACTGCCGTTTCTGGCGTCGCGGACGTCATCAGCTGTCTTGCAAAGGGAAGATCAGAATTCGTTCTGATGATTTCGCTCATGGCTTCTCATTGCCTCACCGCCCTGAGTTGAGACGAGGGGGGCGGCAAGCCGCGAACAGTCGAAAAAGCGCGGGGCACCCGAGATTTGAACTCACGATCTCCCGCAAGGACCGGTTCGTGTCTCGGACCCAGAATCGCCTCGGTGAATGAGCTCGGCTATCCGCACCACCAAGATGACTAGTTAGTATTGACCGATTTTGATGAAATTTGGTATATTGGCTCCACTTGGGGTCTAGTTGTGCCCCGAAGAGTTTGGTTGATGTAGGTCACTTCTAAGGGTTGAAATTTTGAAAACGCCCTAGCTCAAAAAATGTTGATATAACATATTGTTTTTTCATCAATTTATGATAGCATTAAATTTTCAGAGACCACGCGGATAAGACAAACCGTTCGCTCCCTACGAAAACTTAAGTTTGGACAAAAAAAAATCAGAAACACGAGAGTGAATCTTTAAAAATGTTAGATGACCGAAATGCGATTGATGTTTTTCTTTGTGTTGGTTGGTGGTAACAATGGCAAAGCCGAGTTCTTTGCAGACGAGTGATCTATATAGAAAAACAATAAACCTTTGTGTAATAATTTGCATCGTTTTTATATACGAATAGATTTTATACTTTAACGGAAACGTACGTACTGAAATACCAAAATTACGGCTCATTTTATTTTCTCCGACGAACTGGGAGCGAACTGTCCAGTCCGCAATAAACTGAATTCCCCTTGTTTCCACATATTATGAAACGACGAAATAACTTGCGAGTGACAGTTATTCTTGGCCGACTTTTTTTAAAGCTCAGAAACTGCGCAAAAGCTACAGTCGCTCCCCACAGAGTCATCTTCTCTCTCAACTATTAAATGAAATTCCTCTCGGAGGCTGAATAGCAAAATGTCCAACCGCCAGTGATGGATGTCTCTTAGCGTCTCCCCTTCCGCGCCGCTGACGTCTATTTATTTAACACTTTTTTCCCCTCCTCTCGAGCATCCGCCAAACTTTTACTTTTTCCTCCGTTTCATTTTTGCTCTCTCATTTTTCAAATCTCACTGGGGTTGTGGAGCAGGGCAGAACAAAGATTTCCACGGCGTGGAGGTTCGAAATCCTACAATATACCGATATTTATTTGAAGTTTACTAGGGCAGGCCTGTTAAGTTGAAGAACTACTGAGTTACGAGTATACAGGGTGACCGAGAAAGATACGGCCAGCCTTCAAGGGTCAATTTTACAAGTAATTTGCAACAAAAACTGCATCATAGAATTTTTGTTTAGATGCGTCGTAATTTCACCTTCAAGATTGTTTTCGTATGTTGAACCTTGCCTCATTAAAATGATTCTAACTCCCTTATTTTTCATGCAAATTAAAATCTGATTACAACGTTAAAAAAAGCAATAAATTTCCAATCAGATAGGCTACAATACACATTTTTAACCTTGCATCTAAATAGATTTTCCTAGTCCAAACTGATAACTTTGAAATTTTCGAGTTTTTTGATGACATTTTCAAGACATTTTCCCCCATTTTCTGTTGAGGAAAATCAAATTCGATTTTCAGCAAAAACATCCTAAAAATCTCAGCTTTCCAACGGTATATATAATCAAGAATGTTTTACAATGGGGAGAACTTGAAATCGACGTTTTGATGGAAGGACGGGGGTCTCCTTCTCCGCCACTCCACCCACCTTCCTCCTTCCATCTCCGAGTCCTCCCATCAAAACGTCCATTTCGTTGGAGAACCATAGATATTACCTACCTACCACGCACCTACATCGATCACATTTTGGTCAGCTAAAATTTGAACGGAGATTAGGCCTCTTTTGCGATTCACACTCGTGTTTCTGATTTATCCTGAGTCTACCCTTAAGTTCTCGTAGGGAGCGAACGGTTTGTCCTAAAAAAAAAAAAATTCAGAACACCCACTTGGCAGTAGTCTTTTTTTTCACTGTTGAGTGTTGTTCTCTTTCACTCCAGATAAATCGCATAAGTCTCTGGAACTTCCTAAAAAGGGAAAAAACGAAGAAAATTTGGTGCTCTAATTTTGAGCAGGAGTTTATTATTTTTTTACAATCTGAGATGGGAGTGTGGCACAGAGCTTCTAGTATCAATATCATGATTGTCATAGATGATCCGATCACGATACTTAGATAACACGGGCAATTGGAATTTGTTGTTTTTGACCTCTGAATCAATGGGAGGTGCTCACACTTCAATTTTGAGCTCTGAAACCCAAAAATAGTTCCAAATAAACAAGCGTGAAATAGAAGTTACGTCAGAGCTGGACAATTTCTGCGAGGGATTGAGGGGGATATTGAACAGCTCCGACGCCAATTAGTGTTTACCCGTATTTTGGTTTATTATTTTCAATAATGAACCTTTGGAATCGACCATGAAACAATTTTTTTTAACACCCCCTCAAAATTTTTTTCGAATAACATTGTGTAATAATTTGCAGCGTTTTTCTTCCTCCGTCTCACTGACTTCCCACCCATCATATTAAACCTTGTTTGAACTGTGATTAGGAGAAATAAGATGATTAAGGAAATTAGATCATAAGGAAATAAATAGAAAAGGGAATTAGAAGATATGATTGGGAAAAATAAGAAAGAAGGCGTGTAAATTCACCATTTAGTAGTACTTGGGATATTTAACTATTTAACACTTACCCACGAACAGCAGCCACCTTTGATTCAGAGGAAATGAAATTCCTAAAACTGCAAATAGTAGAAATTACTCCAGTAATAAGGAATCCAGGTTTGCGCTTACGGAGAAGACACCATCGATCCGAAATCAGCTATATTGATAGGATCAAAACTCCTGAACAGAGGACACACACGAATCCAAAATTATTCAGGAAAGTATATGTGATCAGAAATTTTAATTTTAGACAACTTTTTTACCTGCAAAGTGAAAGCGATGCTTTTGTTAGCCGTCTGCAGAAGCAAAATGCAGAAAAGAAAGGTCTTCAACGAAGAACAGAACAATTTGATGGAAATAAAAACAATGATCAACATTGAACTTACTATGTGTGTAGTTAAAATCTGATTTAAATGACTAAGTATCTGGTAAATAAAGTGATACTTCAACCTCCCAAGTCGTTACGCTCGGGCTAGAATAAATAGGCTGATCTGTTCCGGGGTAATGGATCGGAACACGGTTGGCCCTCCGAAAGGTCAACAACATCAATTTGATACCTGAGCCAACATGGATTTCTTTCAGTTTGTGTCTTCTGAACGGAAACAGTTATAAGGGTGAGTTCGAGAGAGTTAATGGACCTTGAATGTGAAATAATGAGACCGGAAATTCGTTACTACATCGTATTATAGAGCGTGATGTAGACCAGTCAATGGACGACCTCATTCATCACCTGATCCAACAGAAAAGGATTCCGTAGGCGAACTTTAGTTCGTTATCAAGGTCTGCGCAATGGTGTTTGTCTTAAATGTGAATTTATCTCTCTGGAAGGTGCAAAGTGCCAGAGAAAGCATGTTGTTATGATTCAATCATATCCAAAAGCTAGTAAGAAGATGAATCCATTTGATTCAAAGATTTTAGCATCAAGGGAGGAGAGAAGCGCTCATCACACTATACAAAGTAGAGACTACTATAAATGAGGAGTGGATACTATACCTGCAGGAGTCAAGGTGGATACTATACATAGCAAGAAGGAAACTATTAAAGTAGATTCCATTCATTCTGGATACCATACAGAACGTGTTATAAGGGTGGATACTAAACAGTGTGGATCCAACACAGGGTGAGTATCAAACGGACTGAATTGAACAAGGTGGATTCCTGAAGAATTCTGTTGAAGCATCTGGAAGTAGGACTGCTGCTGGGAGTCTGCTCTAACGTTCTAACAGTCAGACATAATGTGTTGAAGGCGTGTTTGTTTTGGGGTAGGAAAGACGTTCCTTCTGGATAGTAGCCTGGTCCCAGCAAGTATGTCGATGCCAGAGCTCCAGGTGATGGTTCAGCAGCTTGGTGTTAGAAAGCTGAAAACATGGGGAAATATGTGTTTTTAAGTTTACTTCCCCATGTTCCACCAATAATCCCATAGAACAGCTGGTAAACTGGAAGTAAGCTTTTCTTGAACCTATGGAGAAAGGAACCCTATTTCAGAGCTTGGGGTTGTTGTGTCCATCAGCTTGTTTTGTGTTTGACTCTCAGCTGAAGTGCACTGCCAGGATTTTGGTAACTTTCCAGTCTCTGCTAAGAATGTTATTCCAAGCACCGTCTATGAAGAATCAAAGAAGGCTACTCGAGGAACAGATGAGGATCAGTGAAGTCGATGAAGGTAGTTGCAGAAGGCAAATTGAAGAGTGTGGGAGAGTCACTGTGCTTACCTCAAAGTGATACACTCTGTTTGAACTCCCCGCCGCTTCACGAACGGTGATTTCAAATCAACCGCCAAGACCCGGTTCCGAGGTCAGAGGACAGAGGTCAGCGCTACTGAACCGTTCTGCCCCATTCTCCACCCGACTAAAACTCATATTAAATCCCCGATTTACCCGATTAAAAACATTTAAATAGTGAAATTTTAGTGGTAAAAAATTTTTTTAACACCCCCTCAAAATTTGTTGTTTTACGTTTCAAGGTACGTAGAATCCAAAAATCGAAACTGGAGTAGTGTCCAAGTATGCGGGAGGAGCAATAACCTGGCTAAGCCAACGACAAGTTTCTGTCAGTATTTCTACCACGGAGGCTGAGATTGTTGCAGCGAGTGAGGGAGCAAGAGAGCTTATCTGGCTGAAACAGTTGTTCTCAGAACTTACAGAACTTAGCCAATTGCCAGCTCTTTTTGTCGACAACGAAGGGGCAATTAAACTCTCAAAGAATCCTGAACTGCATCGAAGATCAAAGCATATAGCTATTCGACATTTTTTTGTAAGAGAGCAGATCAGCGAAAGTGAAATTTCAATCAACAAGATTGAAAGTCAAAATCAACTTGGAGATTTGTTAACGAAACCTTTGGCAAGATCTGCTCACGAAAATCTCTGTAGAAGCCTTGGAATGTATTGAAGAAGGGAAGGTGTTGAGTGTTGAGTTTCTTCAATACATTATTGTTGTAAAGGTCGTTCCCTTGAAACAAGATCATGATGTTAGTTGATTTTCGTAACGAATAAAATTACTTGAGGAACAACCCTTGAACGGGATAGTGTTTGCTTTCAAACTTAGCTTAAGTTTAAGAGGCTTGAAGAGCAAAGTAAGTAAAAATTTATCAAGCTTCACTCAGGATGCAGCGTTCTCAGCAAAGTATGGCGATTGGCCAGCCAAGCCAAGTGTGTGAACTCCCCGCCGCTTCACGAACGGTGATTTCAAATCAACCGCCTTTGCCCGGTTCTGAGGCGCTCCATGACGGAGGTCAGCGCTACCGCCCTGTTCTCAACCCGATTAGAACCCATATCCCAATAATCCGTAAACCGGATTACAAAAACCAGTACGAGTATAATTTTGCACAATAGAAGAACGCTAACCATTACCAATTATCACCGATTAAATTTACTCCCCAAAAGTACTAATTCAGAGCGACACTGCTACACCCCGGTTCCGAATCGCCCCGCCATCTTTTCCACAGTCCAGACTCGATTGTACTACCAATATCCCGTTTTACACAAGAGTACTGCTTATACCCGTTAATTACCGCTGTAATTCAGTTTAATATACCCGTCTTATACCGATAATCGCCGTCATCATTTACCTGTATCCAGTTGTAAAAACGCTGCAAATTATTACATAATGGTTTATTATTTTTCTACATTGATCACTCGTCTGCAAAGCCACCAACCATCCAACATGAAGAAAAACATCGATCGCATTTCGGTCAACTAAAATTTGAACAGAGATTAGGCCTCTTTTGCTATTCACACTCGTGTTTCTGATTTATCGTACGTGAAACCCTTAAATTCTTGTAGGGAGCGAACGGTTTGTCCTACAGAGCTCCGCGTGGTCTCAAAAAATTCTAAAAATTCTATAGAATCTTAAATTGAAGGAAAAACAATACCTTTATATGAAAATTTTTTGAGTTAGGGCGTTTTAAAAATTTCAAAACTCATTTTTGAACCCTTAGAAGTGACCTACATCAACCTAAATCTGCGGGGCACAACTAGACCCCCGATCAATTGTATTTCTTTAGATTTGGTGATGAATCTCACTATGCGTTCGATGCATTCGCTCCCTAGAATGCTCTTCTTTTAACTGGTTCTGTTTTTCAAGATGCGTGTTTTCTAAGTGAATATTTCCGATCTCAAGAATTGTATCTTGAATTAGACACATTTCTCACACAATGCAGGGTGGATGGGGTGCGTCGAGGCTCAGGTGGTGGCATACCAGACTATTCTCGGCCTGTGGATACGGACTTTCCTGTATGAGTTAAACTTTAAACTGTCCAACTACTCTAAGTTGTGTAGTATCTGGATTAGAACTACGAAATTCGATCCCAAACCACTTCATAAGAAACAATATCCGCACGTTCCTATGAACTTCAGTGAAGTCAAGATGTACTTTCTTCTCAATGCACACTCCCAACGGATCCTCACGATGCATTACAGAATCCTCCGAATCCCTCGATTTTTCTTCACTTATGATTTAATCACTTCCAAGTTTGCAGCAAAAGTTTCTCAGTTTGAAGTTACGGCTTTTGTTATTTGGACTAAATGCACCTACGAACGTTCTCGGGAGAGCGGAACATCTTGAAAAGGAACAAGAGAGCAAATTAGCCCTTGGGAACCGTGCCAGGCTAAACCTAATTGAAGCATATCCTTACGAGCTAATAGCGGGTTTGTTCCGGTCCCACAGTTCCTATCAACGTGCGATAAGCCGAAGGATAGGCCTTTGTCGCGTATCGCTGCCCTTACATTGTAATGGTTGGATGAGGGAAGCCTCTTCTTCTTCTTGTTTCCCCCTTCCACTCTTGTTCTTCGCCTTCCAAAAGCGACACCCATCCGAACCACCAACCTTCTCCCTAATACGGAACCCCAGGGTGGAGTCATAATGCCGGTTCTTGTTAGGTAATTGTTGAAGAGACGCTGGGATGAATCAAACTCCGATCTTATCAGGGCCTCCTAACTACTATGCTAATCGGGTTGTTCGACTCCATTACCGCTTCCCCTGCCCACGCCAAGATCCCTCTCCTTACCCCAAGGATGCCTTGGGACTCGAAAATTGTGCAATGTACCAACGAAAATGGTCTCCAAACTGCGTTAGAATCAAAATTGGAGTTGGCCACCCCATTAGCACACAAATGAAAGTCTGATCACATCATTTAGTAGGTTCATACCAACTGGGTTCCTCCTAAAATATGTAAGTGGATATTAGCGAGAGTAGGGACGATCCTCTTGAAATACATATAAAGATATCCTCATATTGAATTTGATAGCAGTAGGGATTCACCACCACTAGGTGATTTATCCAAAAAAGTTACATGTTTTAAATATATTAGGTTTGCTTGACATTTGCTATAGTTTTCAATAGTTTGATCTTGAGGGGGCTCAGTCGGACTCGCGTTCCGGGTTAGTATTTTATGAAATTACCGGCGCTTAAACTTAAAAATTGTACCTAAATTAGAAATTTTCAAGGATTTTCGAAATTTATTTTTGAACTATAATTGCCAGAGAAAAAAAGAAAAAACCAAACTGAATAAACGGTTTTTCCCATTTTGGTTTATTATTTCTATAGCATTTTTCAGTCAAATGAAACCTTTTTTCAATCAAATGAAACTTTTTACCAACCAAATGAAACTTTGTTCCAATCAAATGAAACCTCGTTCCAATCAAATGAAACCATGTTCCAATCAAATGAAATCTCGTACCAATCAAATGAAACTTTTTTCAAACAAATGAAACCTTATTTCAATCAAACGAAACTCATTGGTCCAACCATAAAAAATAACTTTATTTAATATTGTTGCGAAACAAGTTAATACAGAAGCACTAGGTACAAATTAATTTAATGGAGTGGGTGTCCAGCAGCTGCAGCAGGCAGTTTCATCATCATGACGAAGTTGGAGCAGTCTGTCGAGGTGATTTTTTCGACGCTCCGAACTATGACTTCCTCGATGTCATGATTCTGACTTGCTCCAAGCAAGCCTCTAGCCACAGATTTGATTTTAGAGAACGCATTTTCTACCGGATTCAAAGTCGGTGAGTTTGGTGGCAGGTACTTCACCGACAAGGGCAATGCTTCAACTGCTTCTTTCACTGCTCTGCTGGAATGGATTCTTGCGTTATCCATTACCAAACTAGAGTTTTGAGGAGAAAAGTCAAGTTTAGCAGCAACTTCCCTCAAGAAATCACAAAAATGTGCTGCCATACACGTACTTGCAGTGACTATTTTGTAGTAGATTACTTTCTGATTATTAATGGCAAGCACCAATGACGTATTTCGTCCACGAACAGTTGGGACCGTTATAACTGCCCTAGTATTTCTTCTTGACCGAGCTCGACTACGGCGGAGGTGTAAGTTGAAACCAGCTTCATCTACAAAAATCAATTTCTCAAGATTTGTCTCCATTAAATTAATTTGTACCTAGTCCTTCTGTATTAACTTGTTTCGCAACAATATTAAATAAAGTTATTTTTTATGGTTGGACCAATGCGTTTCATTTGATTGAAATAAGGTTTCATTTGTTTGAAAAAAAGTTTCAGTTGATTGGTACGAGGTTTCATTTGATTGGAACAAAGTTTCATTTGGTTGGTACGAAGTTTCATTTGATTGAAAAAAGGTTTCATTTGACTGAAAAATGCTATATAATGAACCTTTGGAATCGACCAAGAAAAAAGATATTTTAATCCCCCCTCAAAACTTGTTGGTTTACGTTTCAAGGTACGTAGAATCCAAAAATCGAATAAAATTTTGGCCGTCAGTCCGCCGTACGCGGCACTTTCCTTAGTTTGATGGACCGATTTTGATAAAATTTGGTATATGGGTTCCATTTGGTGTCTAGTTGAGCCGCGAAACTTTTGGTTGAAAAATAAGGTTTAGAATTTTGAAATAACCACCATAACTCAAAAAATTTTGATATAAAGGTATTGTTTTCCCATCAATGTAAGATAGCATAAATTTTTAGAATTTTTTGAGACCACGCGGAGCCTTGTAGGACAAACCGTTCGCTCCCTACGAGAACTTAAGGGTTGGACTTGCGATAAATCAGAAACACGAATGTGAATCGCAAGAGAGGCCTAATCTCCGTTCAAATTTTAGCTGACCGAAATGCGATCGATGTTTTTTTCTTCTTGTTGGTAGGATGTGACAATGCCAAAGCCCTGTTCTTTGCAGACGAGTGATCTATACAGGGTGTCCAAGTAACTACGCTCCCCCCACTTATTTTCTCTAATAGTGTAAGAAAAAAAATCGGATCAACGCTATTCTTCATAATTTTTTGCGTAGAATTCAAAAATGACAAAATTGCGCAGTGCGCAATCGCGCAACCATGCGCAATCATGATCAACTTTGTTTTTTCAAATGAGAACCCCCATTTTTTATTGCAGATTCGGATTCTACGTCAAATTTTATGAACATTTTACTTCGGCAACTTTTTTTTTTGGACGCGCGCAGCCCGCTCAGCGAGCGCTCAAAGAAGCGCAACCCAGAGATTGCGCCAAAGTTGAGATGAAGGTAAACCTCAAGTGCGGCACAATACTTAGCACTGTTTTTCCTCGCTGAATCGCGTGGAGATATCCTTATCTTGATTTGATTTCATTTTACCGTATCTACAGCCGAAAAAGTCACTTTTTGAGGAGGAAATCATCGATTTTCTTACTAAGGGTAATAAATCATCCTAATAAAATGTAAAAAAAATTAAATTTCTAAAATTGTAAAATAACGGGAAACTATCGCAAACGCTATCGATGAAAAATTTTTGCTCAGAGCAGGGGCGTGCATTCCTGAAGGAGGAGCCCAGTTCGAACAATTTATCGCTTAATTGATTCAATCGTTGTTCATCCAATCATGTTTTTAGAAGACTGAAAATTATTTTGTAAAATTTTGTGATAATTATGTAGAAGTTTCCCGTTATTTTACAATTTTAAAAATTTAATTTTTTACATTTTATTAGGATGATTCTGTAACCTTTGTAAGAAAATCGATGATTTCCTCCTCAAAAAGTGACTTTTTCGGCTGTAGATACCGTAAAATGAAATCAAATCAAGATTGGGATATCACCACGCGATTCAGCGTAGAAAAACAGTGCTAAGTATTGTGCCGCACTTGAGGTTTACCTTCATCTCAACTATGGCGCAATCTCTGGGTTGCGCATCTTTGAGCGCTCGCTGAGCGGGCTGCGCGCGTCCAAAAAAAAAGTTGCCGAAGTAAAATGTTCATAAAATTTGACGTAGAATCCGAATCTGCAATAAAAAATGGGGGTTCTCATTTGAAAAACCAAAGTTAATCATGATTGCGCATGGTTGCGCGATTGCGCACTGCGCAATTTTGTCATTTTTGAATTCTACGCAAAAAATTATGAAGAATAGCGTTGATCCGATTTTTTTTCTCACACTATTAGAGAAAATAAGTGGGGGGAGCGTAGTTACTTGGACACCCTGTATATAAAAATAATTAACTGTGTACAATAATTTGCATCTTTTTGTCAACGAAATCAGCGCTCCAGCTAGACGTTCTGAGGGGTCGGTCGGTAGGTGGAAGTGGGTGGATCGGCGCCACAGTAGACCGCGTAGCCTCCGAAAACAGGATGCTGGAGCGTTGATTTTGTTGAAAAAATGCATGTTTTTCGGCGTTCAAAAACAAGTTTCTCCCCTAACTTTGGTTGTAAAATATTGATAGATTGTACCATTGGAAATATGACATTTGTGCGCACTTTTCAGGGAAGTTTCACAATGATATGGTTACCAGGCGACTAAAAGAACAAGCCATTTCAAGATTTTGACGAGTTTGGCTATTCATACGTCGTTCGCACATCTCATTACCATTTTCAAAAATTTTCAAAAATATTGCAAATTTGACGCTCTTTCCAACGTATTTTTTAGATTTGAGCTAACTCTTGAATGAAGGGAGTTATGGTGGATTTATCGAGCAAAGATCAACAACACGAGAAAAAAATTTCAAAGTAAAATAAGGAATTTTGAGTGGGGATACCAAAAATAGTGACCACTAGTGTTACACCCTGTATTATCACTAAGAAACCATTATGATTTTCTTTTCTTCAATTTTTTTTTTTTTTTTGTCTTTCGTAGACCTTCAAAACAGCTGATTTCATTGGACATAAAAGCAATCAAACTGTCAAAGGCACCGGACGCCAAATTCTACACTTCGGGAGAACGTTACAGTCGGAAAGTACGAGAGAAGCAAATATCCACGTGATAATATTCAGGTTTTTTTATTACCCGAGCACCCCATCTGCGAGTGATGAGGGGTTTTAGAGGGTGCCTAATGCCGCCTGCAGCCACTTTTTCGTTCAGCCCTTAATATCTGCCCGATCGTTATGAAGATTGGCCTATAAAACGGGGAGTATCGGAGGCGCGGTGTGGCCGGAGTTGATAAAATTAGGTGGAATATTCGCAGAGAACGGGGTAGGAGAGAGAAAGAGGGATGAAAGAGCGAGAGGAGACGAAAGTGATAAATGGGGAATATCGTGGAGAATCGCTCTTTCATTTCTGTAGGCCCTCGAGGGGCTATCGGAGTAAAACTGACTGAAGATTTTGTTTCGTAACTTCAGACAGAGCGACATCTCAAGCCCGCAGGAAAGAATTACCTCGCGTTTTAAGCTTTATTTTGCCATATCTTTGATGGTGAAGTGCGCATGATTTTTTTTATTATTACCTATTTTTTTCTTGGAGAAAAGTGAGAGATTTCAGCTCTCACACAAAAGTAGTAAGTAAAGTGAAAAAAAGTAAACAACCATTTCAGGTTGGATTTTCGTCCAACTGCCATTCCTGCCGTCGCGGACGTCATCAGCTGTCTTCCAAAGGGAAGATCAGAATTTGTTCTGATGATTTCGCTCATGGCTTCCCATTGCCTCACCGCCCTGGGTTGTGATGAGGGGGCCACATGACAGCCCCAGACGTCAAAAAACACACGCTGCCGGCGATGAGCCTTGAATGACCCCCGCAGAGGTCGGCCCTAAGTCCACCACGCCCCAACGACCGTAAGTTACTTGTATCAATTATTGAATTCATTTGCTTGGTCATTGCTGACAACATGACACATGGACCTTCCTGATGATGCCCACATGAATTTTGGTTTATTTTTTTCAATGATGAACCTTTGGAATCGACCAACCGTTTGAGTGTTTGGTGCACTGAGAACAGTTTACAACTTAACCCGGGGAAGTGTTCTATGGCTACGTCCCATCGTTCGGTTAGCATATGTCAGTTCCCATACATTCTGGAAGGATCTCCTCTGTTTCGTGCGACTGAGACTATGGACCTGGGAGTCTGTGCGATAGCCAGCTCTCTTTCTCCAGACATATTGGTGCAGTGGCGAGCAGTGCTATGCGAACGCTGGGCTTCCTGAAGCGTCACACCTGTGAATTCACCGACGTTAAGCCGATAATTGTACTGTATCCCAAAACTGGAATATGCGTCTACGGTCTGGAGCCCTTTTTATTCGATCCACCGGTATGCCTTGGAAAGGGTACAGAATATATTTCTGAAATACGTGAGTTTTAAACTGAGAATTCCGTTCGACGAATTCAACTATCCCAACATGTTGGAGACCTGTAAACTGCAAACAGTATATAGAAGAAGGATCCTTGATGATTTGGTGTTCCTGAATAAACTGCTCAATAATAAAATCAATTGCTCGTCTCTTCTCGCCAAGTTCCAGTTTACCACTCCTCGTCTTACCAGTCCCTATCCCTCCTCTACGCGACAACGGGCAGTGGTATTCAACTCCTTTAGAAAAAGCTGATCTCTTCTCATATCACTTAGCTGAACAGTTTTCCCCTAACCCAATCAAATTACAGCAGTTTAATGATGAAGTTACCGAAGTCTTAAAACAACCACTCGACCTATCGTTATTCTCAGACTTTTTCACTCCAGCATAGGTCAAAAATGCTATTGATCGATCCCCAACTAAAAAAGCCCCTGGAGCTGACTTGATCACACAGCCTCTGCTTAGGAATCTTCCTCGAAAGACGCTAGTTCTTCTGACTTCCATCTATAACGCTGTGTTACGATTGTCTTATTTCCCACAACGCTGGAAACATGCGGAAATAATATTAATCAGAAAGCCAAACAAACCCGCAGCAGACCCCAAAAGCTACCGTCCTATTAGCCTACTACCTTTATTCTCCAAAATTCTTGAAAGACTCCTGCTCCCTAAACTCGTAAAATACCTGCATAATTGAGATGCATAGTTTGGATTCCGGGCAATGCATTCCTGCCCACAGCAGCTACATAGGGTTATCGACATGATACTAAAGGCATATGAAGAGAAAGAACTCTGTTATGTGGCCTTTATCGATACCCAGCAGGCGTTTGACAGAGTTTGGCATACTGGGCTCCTCTTCAAGCTGAAGCCATCATTGGCTGACACCTACTACAGAATTATCCAATCTTACCTTTCACGGCGTACCTTTTGCGTGAAATGCGACCATTCTAGATCAGCGACCAAGGAAATCTGTTCTGGAGTCCCCCAGGGAAGCGTTTTGGGCCCGCTGCTATACTTAATTTATGTCAGCGACATACCTTCGACCCCCAACACGTCAATTGCCATGTTCGCTGACGATCTGGCCATCCTAAGTAGCAACCACGACGAGCAAATATCTGCCCAGAACCTCCAATCTCATCTAGCAGCTGTCGAAGAATGGAATCATAAATGGCGGACAATAGTTAATCTGGGCAAATCATCAAAAACTGTTTTCACATACCGCAGAAGATACGACAACCTACCGATCAGCCTCGACTCCACGCCTGTCCCTGAAACAGACTATACACGCTACCCAGGAGTCCACCTAGACAACAGGATGACTTACTCAGTCCATATTGGTGAGCTTGTGAAACGCATCGGGTCACGCATACACCAACTTAAACCATTACTGGGTTCTTGCTCTCCCCTCACTCTTGGAACAAAACGTCTACTGTACCTCTCACTTATGAGACCTATATGGCAGTACGCCTCAGGATTTTGGGGATCTGCTAGCGCCACCCAAATTAATAGAATCCAAGTACAACAGAACAGAGTGCTCAGAATCATCACGTGCGCACCATGGTATGTAAGGAACTCATTCCTCCACCGAGACCTAGACATTCCCCAGATCAGCGAAGTGATTACACAGTCATACCACCGTCTTTATAACTCAATGTCGGACCATCACAACATAAGCGTCTCGAGTTGTACAGAAAACCTCCCTCCTCCAAGACCTCTTCGACGCCTGAAAAGGAAATATCACACTGACCTCCGCCCTGAATAACTTATGTAGGACTATCATTGGATAGTAACCCTACTACACGTTCCATTCACAATACTATGTATAGTGAGATATACCTACGGATGTTCCCAACTGTGATGTATTTAATTGTACAAATAGAGTTATCAATTTAAAATTAAAAAAAATCCATCCCACCTTGTTCCACCTTCCGTTTTCAGCATTAAATTATTAATAAATTAATTAACTAAATTCCCTCTCAAACCGTATCCGCCGTTCAGCGAATCTTCTTCTTCTTCATCCTGATTTTCACTTTTTCCATAGTACTTCATCACAATAGGGATGGGTGACAATACTGGGATACTGGGTGGGATACTCGACATTTCAAAATATCGATACTTTTGTACCGATACTCGATATTTTAGTATCGATACCGCACTATCCGATATTTTTGGATATCGATACTTTGGATTCGATATTTATAAATATCGAATATCGATACTGTTCTCGCGGAAAATTCAACATAATGGCTAAAAAACGCTGCAAATTATTACACAACGGTTTATTATTTTTATATAGATCACTCGTCTACAAAATCACCAACCATCCAATATGAAAAAAGAAAGAAAAAAAAAAAAAAAATCAAAAAAAAAATCAAAAAAAATCAAAAAATCAAAAAAAAAATCAAAATCACCAACCATTGACAATTTGAACGGAGATTAGGCCTCTTTTGCGATTCACACTCGTGTTTTGATTTATATATATATATATTTCAATATAAACCCTTAAATTTTCGTAGGGAGCGAACGGTTTATCCTACAGAGCTCCGCGTGGTCTCAAAAAATTCTAAAAATTCTATAGAATCTTAAATTGAAGGAAAAACAATACCTTCATATCGAAATTTTTTGAGTTAGGGCGTTTTCAAAATTTCAAAATTGATTTTGGAACCCTTAGGAGTGACCTACATCAACCAAACGCTTCGGGGCACAACTAGGCCCCAAATGGAGCCTACATACCAAATTTCATCAAAATCGGTCAATGCTAAGTGGCAAAAGTGCCGCGTACGGCGTACGGCCGGCCAAATTTTTATTCGATTTTTGGATTCTACGTACCTTGAAACGTAAACCATCAAATTTTGAGGGGGTGTTAGAATTTTGAATTTAAAATATCGATACTCATGCCCAACTATACTTGGGATATCGATACTCGGATACGATACAGTATCGATACTTTTATAACGATACCCATCCCTACATCACAACTTAAACCACTCATCTCCTGTTTTATTTTTCATTTCATTCATCCGTCAATAGTATATATTTCTTTATTAATTCATTTCCCTCTAACAGTAGCTTTGTATTTTTGTTTCACGTTTTTATCGTCATGTAAATTGGGCTTGCCCGTATTATTATAGATAAATAAATAAATGTCTTTGGAAATTCTCGAAAAATTATTGAAATAATAATATTCAAAACATTTGTAATTTGTTGAGTTCTGCATATTACTGTAATCGCACCCTCTTCAACTCCACGTTTACCCAAGAGTGATCTGACAGCCGCCTCCTGCCGTCACCTCCACCCCCGTCAAGGAGATCTCGAGCGGCGACCCCCCCAGCGGAGCTCCTCCTCCTCCTCCTCTTCCTCCTCCTTCTCCTCCTCCGCGCTCGTCGTTTCAATTCAGATTTCGTTTCGAAAGAGGAGAGAAACATATTGTTTAGTAATGCATGCATTCCAGGGGACGTCCCATTGGATAAGCATTAGATCAGTTTCACCAGTTGTTAAGTGATAAAACTGTTTCACTCGATGTAATTTATTTATTACTTTAGGCAAGAAATACTGACCCCCCCCCCCACCATTATCTACCATAACACTTCTAGCGGCATGGGAGCCTCGAATCTGAAGAGCATTTTAAAATCCCTGATCTACGATACCCAACATGCGAATTAGAGTTACCCCCCCCCACCCCCACCCCAACGCCAACAATGGTGCCAGTCTGGCACCAAAGCGGAAATACGTCGTAACATTGAACTTTCATCTGTTAGTTTTGGTAGGCGGTCCGTCGAAGTTCACATCCGTATTCAAGGTGAAACACAAAAAAAAAACACGAAATAAGCGGTTTATGGCATCATGGCACCATGTCCTGGCACCATGGTGGCACCACTATTAATTCCATGGTGGTACAGAGAATAGTTCATGAAAATCCGGAGGTATAATGAGAATTTTTCCTCAATTTCAAAGCTTGGGTACAATTAGTAAGCAGTAAAGGAACCGAAATATTGAAAAATCGGATATTTTGTGAATATTATCCCCCCACTCACCCCCTCCCCTTGCGAATTTTGGTACTCTGGTAAAATCATGTACAACTCGGAAGTTATTTGAGTCAAACAAAAAAAGAAACACGCAAATCGGCTGGAAATTGAGGCCTGGGCAGAGTTTACAAGATTGTGCACGCAAACGAACGTTTTTTAAGCATTAACCCCCCCTTTCCCCCTCTTAAAAAGCAAAATTCAAAATTCCGGCGCCGTAGTGCACAACTAGATAGTATTCCGCGTCAAACGAAAAAAGAACCACGAAAATCGTTTGAGAACTAAGGCCTGGGCAGAGTACACAAGATTATGCCCAAAAACGCACGTTTTTCGAGCATTAACCCCCCCTTTCCCCTCCTTAAAAGGCAAAATTCGAAATTCCGGCGACGTAGTGCACAACTAGATAGTTTTCCGCGACGAACAAAAAAAGAACCAGGAAAATCGGTTGAGAACTAAGGGCTGTGCAGAGTACACAAGATTTTGTTACACACACACATACACACATACACACATACACACATACACACATACACACACACACACACACAGACATACACCTATGGTTTTTTTCGCGGATTTGGATTCAGAATGGTCTAAAACGGATTACTGTGTGGTTATTTTTTTTCTCTGTTGAGTGTTGTCCAACTTCACCCCAGATCGATCGCATAAGGACGCCCAAGTCTTACTGTGGGACGTCCTAAAAACCGTTTGAAACGACGAGCCCGGAGGAATCGACCGGGAGGGCGCGCCAAGGTCAGAGGCGCCCCGGCCATGCGCGCCAGGTTGGCGCTGTCCCCACTCCCGCCGGCCACCGCGCCATCCCCCGACCGCGCCACCGTTCAGTGACGATCGAGCTCCCCCGCTGCATTTGCGCTCGCCGACACCGCGCCAGCTCCCCTCGCTTTGTTTCCAACATCAACCGTCGGACGAAGGACGCCACCAGGTAAGACGATCTACCGGTCACTCCTTGTTGACAACCGCGATCTCTTTCAGGAAACGACCTCCTCGCGGCCTCAAACTCTCCTCCCGCGCTCGATCGATGCGTCTCATACAGGCGAATCACACAGAGCTGCCCGCGAGTGAACTCATCGCCGACAACGCGGTGTTGAATCGTCGTTCAACCGCCCGTTTCCTCATCCTTGTTTACGCGTCCGCCCGATCCCGATCGTGATATCAGGCGCAGTGTTGCCAACTTTCTCCGCCGCGGCCGCAGCGCCACATCCCGCTCCCTGCACCACCTCCACCCTAAACTTGGAACGGGAATCGATGTTCTCTAAAAATCGATTTTCTTAGACGATTATCGATTTTCATCAATCGACTGTTATCTCATGTACTGCTTTTTTCGATTATCGATTTTTTTGCTTCGTTTATGAAGAATCGATTTGTATTTATTTGATATACAATTCTTCATAAGAAAGTCGTCAGTGTGTGTATGTGTGGGAGGGGGGGGGGGGTAGTAGGGGGGACATCCTATATACGAAGTTATTGTACAATTTTGATGAACTTTCTGGAGATTGTGCGGATTGGTGTAAACGATCCCGTAAGAAATTAGTAATTGTGATCTAATCATTGGTAGCCTCTACGCATGATAAACGCTAAACCTTTGTATCAGCCATAAGTTGTACATTTTCCATCCGAATTTGATGAAATTTTTTGGTATTGTGAGGGGTTATCTCTGGATGGTTCTTTATGAAACACATCACGATCATTTCAACGAAAGGCACCGTCCACGCGCCAACATTACATCCATGATAAACGTAATATAACTTCCCTAGCCTCCTTTCGATAGGATTTTCTCGGATTGTGTGGTTGAGACGCTGGTTGGTAAATGTGATCGTCATGTGATTGATTGGCAACTATGATACTACTTGATTGAGGAATCGATGAGTAATTTTCTATGTACTTGCTTGAGTGATATTTTCATGAGAACAAGAGTATAACCATTAAGCATCGGATCATCTACATTCGGGTTATATTTATTTATTTATTTATTTGGCAAATACGAAACAGATACAAATAATAGGACAGTTATACAAGGACATAAAATGAAATAGAAATAATAAATCAATTATCTCAATCAATCAATATATATGAGGAATCTATGTGCCACGCCTCTTTGGCAGACTTCTTTTCTTTAAGAAATTGAAGATTGATATTAATTCCATTTGTAAGAAATCAAATTTCATTTTGAGAAACAGAAAGTAAGTGCGGATGCCAAGAAACCCTACTTGGTTGTGGTTTAGCGGGCCAAGACGCGGAGCACACGGTGATGGGGAATACGATGTCGAACGATAGGTAAGTACAGATAAGAAAGTTCGGTCCAAAGAGTCAGAGAAAAGATAAGAGTCAGGAATCAGATCCCAATCGCTAGCTAGCCAAACACACTGAGTGTAGAAGTGTACAACAAATCAATCATTTAGTTCTCAGTTTTTGCTCTAGGGATCTTGTAAAAAGTAGTTTTTGATCAATTTGAGACAGAGTAAATTTTTTCGCTCCATCAAAGCAGTTTTAGACTGAGTAACATTTGATTCTCACTCTAAATCGAGGGGAATAAATTGAATGAAAGGAAAGATACATTGGAGATCCCTTAGGAGAAACCATACTAGAATTTGGAACTTCGAGACTTTCGAACTTTCGAGAATTTTGAGACCACATTGAAACTATGATCATGGAATAAGTAAATACTTGTCTCATGCTACTATCCTTTCACTGACAACCGCCTGAGCACAGGGGTACCTCACCACTGAGTATAGAAGTATTCTCACTGACCATACACGAGTGGATTTTTTTTCGGCGGATCACGGATTTTTCCGGAAATCCTTCAGTTTTATTCGTTCGATAGTGGGAATGATTAACCCGCTCAAAGTTCCCCCTTTCAGGACGTCCCTCAGTTAAGACTTGCGCGTCCTTTTGCGATTAATCTGAGGTGAAGGAGGACAACACTCGGCGGGAAACAAAATGACCACACACTAATCCATTATATACCTTTTTGAATCAAAATCTGCGAGAAAAGAGCCCTTAAATGTATATCTGGAGAGATATCTGACAGAGATGAGATTTTGGTGATTGGTGAGGGATGGAAGATAGTGGGAGTATAATTGCAGAGTGAACATAGGTAGGTTGTTTTGTTTTCTTTCTAATTTTAATGTTTGTCTATATGTTAGTGTGTATTGTTCAGTTCTTGGTTGCTTGTATTCTTATTGGTTTTTTGATGAAGAAGAATAGGTTTAATCTTGGTGGCTCATTTTTAATGGTTCTAATAAAAAGCAATTATTGAGGAATTACATTTTTTTGACATAATATTTTTGACTGGTTGGTTATACTAACCGTGATTGTTCATGTTAGAGGTTACTTTTTAGTCTTCAATTAATTTTTTTTTTCTTGTAGGCTTGAGAAAGAGGCCATATTTTGCCCCGAAAGCACTAGCCGAATAAATGTGAAAAAAGTATATTGACGTCCTCTGCTTCCTTCTCCACAGCAATCAAGAAAAAGTAAATATCTGTGTGTGTGAATGTGACAAAATCTTATGAACTCACCCCAGGCCGCAATTTCTCTTCAATTTGTGTGGTTTTATGGTCTACTATTTTCAATAATAAACCTTCCGAATCGACCAAGATTAAGATGATTTAAATGATTTAAAAAAGATGATTTAAATGTTTTGCGCTATGCTCAAATTTCGATTTACCTGGTAAATTTACGGGAGTTATGGGAGTTTTAATGACATAAGAACAAAAACACGAAAGGAATCTTAAAAATAAGGTGGTCGAAAGAGAAAGGAAGACAGTTGAGCTCTCTGTGAAAAACGAAACTAGCGATTTTTGGTTTTTCTGGTCTATGGATGATTTACTAACAATCTGGTGTTTTTTTTTTTCAACTTTTTTTTTCGAAGCAGAAATCTTCTTAGTGGTGCACTACGTCGTCCGAATTTTGTGTTTTGTCTATAATTAATGCTAATGTTTTGTCTCATTACCCTTCATCCGATCGCGTGGGAAGCAAACTGCCGCCCGCGATGAATGTTGTGCTCCAAAACATAACTGGCACTCAAGAGAGCGGGTAGATGCAGTTGCATTCTCTAGTTTGACACTTTTCCACAAGATGCTACTAAGAACAACGGGGTGTGCGCATGGGTCGGAAAAACTGTTTATTGTTATTTTTAATCTAAACTAGACCTCATTCTGAGAATTTTGACACCAACCGCGACCTCCTAGCGTGAGAAGACCTTTTTCTATGATTTTTCAATGTCCAGCGATCGCTGGTGTGACTCAAGAGAACGCGAGCGGATGAAGGTTAATGCTCAAAGACGCTGCAAATTATTACACAATGGTTTATTACTTTTATACATAGATCACTCGTCTGCAATGAACACGGCTTTGACATTGTTACCACCAACCAACATGAAGAAAAACATCGATCGCATTTCGGTGAGCTAAAATTTCTACGAAGATTAGTCCTCTTTTGAGATTCACACTCGTGTTTCTGATTTATCGTAAGTCCAACCCTTAAATTCTCGTAGCGAGCGAACGGTTTGTCCTATAGGGCTCCGAGTGGTCTCTAAAAAGTCTAAAAATGCAATACTATCTTAAATTGATGGAAAAACAATACCTTAGTATCAAAAATTTTCGAGCTAGGGCGTTTTCAAAATTGCAACCCCTATTTTTCACCCCTTAGAAGTGACTGACCAACTGAACAACCAAAAGCTTCGGCCACAACTAGACCCCAAATGGAGCCCATATATGAAATTTCATCAAAATCAGTCCATGGCAACTAAGGAAAGTGCCGCGTACGGCGGACGAACGGAAATTTTTTTTCGATTTTTGGATTCTACGTACCTTGAAACGTAAACCAACAAATTTCGAGGAGGGTTAAACATTATTCTTGCTCGAATCTAATGATTCATTATTCTAATACAAAAAAAACCCCAACTGTATGATTGTACGTATATCGTCCGAAAGTGGGGGACCCGGGTTCGATTCCAGGCCGTGACATACAATTTTTTTTCTTTCAATAAATTACGTGTTTATCCACGTTTTGATTTCAGCTAGTTTAAAATAATAAACCAAAAAATCGTTAACATCATTAAAATTGGTAACATTGTATGTTGCAGGACTATGGAGGAGAAAGGAGAAGAAGTAGTGGTCAACTACGAAGGAATTCACTTCTTGGCGGCCCTCGATGGTGCTTCCAACCACTCAGATGATGTCGCTAGTTGGAACTCTTCGATGTCCGAATCGGAAGAAGACGAAAGCAGTTCTCCTCCGTCCAAGAAATTCCGTTCACACATCAAATGGCAAGGAGAAGAAGTGAGCACTGTCAGTCCCATTCCTTACACAGGCGACCCCGGGCTGAGATTCACGATTGAAAACTCGGAACCGATGGATTTCTTCAATTTTTTCTTCAAACCGGACTTTTTAAGTGAAATTCTAGACGCCACGAACCGTTACGGTAAAGAGCTTCAATCTCTCGAAGTGATAAGTTTCGGCATTTGGAAACCGATTTCGATGCCAGAACTCCACACGTTCTTCGGACTCGTCTACCACACGGGCACAATCAGAATGAACAACCTGTCGGACTACTGGTCTCTGCAGAAGTTGTTCGACTTCAAGATATTCCGAACCAGCATGTCTATGAGTCGGTTCGTTCGAATCCTGACGGCTCTCAGGTTCAACATTTCCGCCGTTCAGTGCGACGACAACGAACACAAAGCTGATTCCGTCGAACCCTTGATGACGTATTTCAATTCTGTCATGGAATCCATTTGCTACCCCGGGCGAGAACTGGTGATTGACAACTGCCAAGTCATTACCGACAATACGATTGCGCCTAAAGAAGGTTTCAACGCAGCTTTTTGGAAGCCGGAAATGTTTCTGCATTCGTTGTCCGAACCGAACGGACTCGTACACAAAGTTGTCATTTCTGACACGATGTCCGGTTCGACGATCGTGAAGACATTGATGGACGGCAAGATGGGCAGAGGTCATTCGCTATTCCTCGACAAGTCCTACTGTTCTGCACCAATAGTGTCAGAATTGCTTCAAAATCGAACGTACTGCACGGGTATCCTCGACAGCAAAAATGTGCCCGAAGGTTGCCAAAAGCGAACAGAAAAAGGTTCGACTGTCGTGAGATTCAGCGAACCTGGGATGTGCTTTTTGCAATGGAGAGGACGGGAGGAAATATTCGCGATTTCTTCTGAATTTAGGAGTAGTAAAGAAAACCACGTTGATACGACATGTAACAAACGTAGACCTATTATGGTGCGCGAGTACAGAAAAACTGTGCGAGAAATGGAAAGAAAGGAATTCTTCGCGTCGTACAAACCCTTAGAGTCTAAGAATCTCTCTTGGTACAGATCTCTCGGACTCCACATACTTCAACTCATGATGAAAAACTCTTACCTACTTTTCAATAACAACGTCCGGAAAATGAATTTTCACGAGTTTCGCCTCGCCGTCATCGAAAGTTTACTGCTGAAGACGAAGGCGGACCTGTTACCCCCCAATCTGCCGTTGGCGTCCGATCAAAGTTTACACGTTCCGAAGAAATTTCCCAAGAGGGAAGGGCAGAGGTCGTTGAGGAAAAGGTGTAAAGTGTGTCTGAGGGAGGGGAAGAGAACTGACTCTTACTATCATTGCCCTCAGTGCCCCAACCAGCCGGCTCTGTGCTTGGATAGATGTTTCGCTGAGTACCACAGCTCCCTCAAGTTGAAGGTGGAAGACAATGGAGACGGAAAGAAGAAAGCGGAGAAAGACTGAATGAGCCTCAAGACGTAGCTGAAGAACATTTAAACGCCTCCTCAATGCAAGAAGCTTGATTTTCGGGTTTTCTCCAATCTGAGCACCACACCACAATGAAGCTGAAAGTAGAAGACAATGGAGGCGGAATCCAGAAACTGTGAATAAAGGAGGTGAAAACCATTTAAATTTTAAGACACCTCGAAACAACAATGCTTGATTTTTCGTTTATTGACAGAGTACCAATCAAGTCAATAAACGAAATATGAGCTGACCAAAGCTGAGAAAAACAAATAATGAAACACAAACGAAGTGCACAAAATCAAAATTCAGAGGAAACCAAACCATTTTAAAAAGTTCAGAGGACGTCCACATAAAAATCTTGACTTTATGTTTTACAAAAAAAAGAAGATTTTTGGAGGTCATAATTTTTTTTTTTTTTTTTAATAACAGAAGATCTTTTTTTCAAAATCCTTCAGTGAAGAAATTTCCAAATTACACAATCTAAATTGCAAAAAATGTTGGAACTTCAAAACTGTCTTTTCACACTTGTACAAACTACATACTATAGGGGTATTCATGGTCTAGGAGATTCGACGCGAGTCAGTACGCAAGCGCTTCGGCTCATTCGACGATTCGATTTACCACGGGCTGAATGCGTCGTAAACCGAGATTCGACGTCGAAACACAAATGCGATCCTAGAGGCAGTTGTGCAAAGCTACTATCATAACTGCTTGGCTTGCCTCTGCTTTGGGGTGTTGCGCCAGTATGCAGCTCTCTTGCTGTCCTCCTATTTCTGGACCTGTTGAGTAATGAAGCTCTTAGTAACCCCATGCAGGGGTTCAGGACCAAAACATTGGGATTCCGATCCCTGTTTAGCGAGTCTATCGGCTTCTTCATTGCCATCTACTCCTTCATGGCCAGGGACCCAGTGCAAAGTCAACTTATTGCCCCGAGCCGCGGCCTTCAGGGAGTCCAGACAATCCCAGGTTAGCCTTGATGTTATTGAGTACGCTGCAATGGCCTTTAGGGCTGCCTGGCTACTAGACATAGACTCCTCATCAGTTCCTATTAAGAAGTCTGAAGCATGATCCTTTTTTAGTAGTAGCCGTAGATTTTTTCCTTCATGTGCTAGGAACCTTGTAATAGGATTTTATTGGAAACCTCTGGGGTATTCTAATTTTTTCCCTAAAAGGAAATTAATGAACCTGTTTGGTAATAATACCGACTTGGTTATCGCCTGATGCCGCGAGGAGCGCTACGCACAATTCGATATTCGACGATCGAATCAGACCATGAATACCCCCTTATGTCTTTTATTTTGTTCAAAAATTGAAAAAATGTTACAAGAATAACATTTTAAAATGTAACGTTTCAGTTTCATGTTTAATGACTCAGTGAATCTATTTAGTCATCATGAGTGCAGTATTTTATATGCGAAAGAATGAAGAATGAATAGTGTTAATTTCCAATATATTTTTAGATCAACAGTACCTACAATGTTCAGATTTGATGAGTAGTTTGATTGAGTTTAACTTTCACTTATTTTGAAAAATTATAATTCGTAATTTAATTTCTTTATTTAAATTTCCACGTAAAAGACTGAATTTGGTGAAAGCGTGAAAGTTACGTTTTATTGCCACTTGATAGTTCTTTTAGGATCGTTATTTTGACAAGTCGTAGTTTAAGATCTCAACGTTTGCGATTGATTACGAAGCTCCAAAGTTGTCTCGAATAATCTACTAAGAAGGAATCTTTAATAGAGAGTTAATTCATTTTCAATTGCATCAACTCAAAAAATGAATTCTGCTGTCCGGAAGTCTCAGCCGGCATTGAAGTACCTGAAGTCAAAGAATCAACCAACAAAATTACATTCCACCTTGCTGGTTATCAAAACGCAAATATGACAATTTGTACGTAACAGAAACGTCCTGATGTATAAATATGTTCTCCTAGGTACTGTCGGTGATTCTTACCATTATGTGTAGTTTTCTCATGACAAATTTTTGTACAATCCTAGGAAATTTTGATTGGAGCAGTTCGTGAAACGAACCAGTATACCATTAAAAAGTTCCTGAATTTAAATTGTCTTAGGTACCTACTCAAATTTGTTAGTTAATTTGCTCATGTTTTAAAGATAGTTTTTCCAAAGCTCTGGAAATTATAGACGTTTTTTGGATCCTTTTGGTAAGATGTGAATGTTACCATGGTACCTTAATGGTATGATGATTTAGGTTTAGATGATGTTAATAAACTGTATCGATGAAAAATGCCTTTGGAATAATTATTTTCTCCCCTCGCAACCTATACGTCGGCCAATGATGTAAATTAACGAGGTGATGACCACCAGTTGATGGCTGGTCACTGTTGCAGCCGATTTTGAAAAAAAAAGGTAATAAAAATTTAAACACAATTAAAAACGCATTCTCTAACGTGACACAGTCGTAACTTGTTCTTTAATTAAGATATAGTTGAAATAGAGCACGTCAGGATAAGGCTGTCCGCCAGTCTTTCCCAGAAGCAAACATCACTGGCTGCAGGTTCACGGAATCTTTGTGGAGGCGTAGCCAAGCGCTTGGCTTCACTATCGAACAGAGCGTAGGCGAGATTCGAGACTAGCCTTGTTTCACATGCGAACTACCATTCTTGGAACCACAAGATGTAGAAGATTCCGTCATCAAAGTCCATTTTTTTAACGAGACGCCAGCTTACGGGGACTAATTATGAGGAGGGCGCTCAGGACTCACCCGACGCTAGCCCCAGGAATAAGTGAAGATGAGGAAGGTGTGAGTGGGAGATTGCGATGAAATGTATGAGCCGAGCAGAGCGCGGGTGGTGATCCTGCCGAGATGCCCATCTCGAGGACTTCTCCTGCACCTCATTCCATTCCCACTGCACCACCACATTCCCAATTCCCGAATCAAAATTGACAAGAAATTAAGCGCGTAACTCGCAGATATCGAGGCTGCCAAAATTCAAAAATATGAAGTTGACGCACTATTAGAGGCTTCAACGGCACTTTATAATAATATAGAATATTTATTTATTGACAGAAAGAAAATACAAGTCAGGATATCTTACAAGCTGTTAGAAAAAATGTTAAAGTAAATTTTCTTCTGTCCACCAAGCAAATAAGTTCATACGAACTTGTGGCTGCTGGTGGAGCAAGTTTCAGTCATTCTTCTTGCAATAAACAAAAAGCTTAAGAAGAATAAGAACCCCATCCCAAGATCTAAGAAGAATGGAGCCAATCAAACCAGAAAGTAAGGTACCACTAGAGACCCTGGAATCATTTTAGTGCCAAAAATAATAGCTTCTTGACTAAAAATTATCTGTGATAAATCTGGATGATTATATGGACCATTTTATAAGCACTCTTGTTAGTTAAAACCATTGGGGTAGGAAAAATTTGCATCATTTGAGTCATTAGCTACCCGGCCAATGAATGAAAAAAAACCTATGTTGTCATCTAGTTATTAGCCGGCCTTAGATTTTCTACAGTTTGTGAAAATTCCATGTCCTGGTGGCAGAAATTAACTAACAATTTACTAGTGACCATCCAAACACAAGAAAAACTACATCAAATTTGAAAATAACCACATCAAACCCTTGAAAATGAGTTGAGGCATGCTTGTCGTTTTCATAAGAAACAGGTGTGATTATCGTAATTCTTGGACCTTCATAACTTAAAATGAGTTTGGGAAGTTTAAATAAGGCTTCACTGTAAACTTCAAGATCCCACTGCCTTCTAGAATACACACTTAAAATGAGGAAAAAAATTCAAAATGATCCAAGAGAGAATTGTGTGGTGAAAAACTAGATGGCCAATGACTAGGGGGGGAGGGGTCGCCAATGATTGGTGCCTTTACCCAATAAAAAAAACTCTATACAGGTCAATTTCTTTGATTTACCAAAATAATCTTTCTAAAATGAGTAAAACTGTTGAGATTGTCAGGGTTAACTTTATGAGTGTAAAGGAAATGTAAAACTTTATTATAAGCATTACCTATTTTTTGCACGTTCAGTACAAAATTTAGGCAACTGAATATTTGATGAGTTTGCTGTACGAGTATGGGTGACACTACTATGTTCGGACTTTTTTTTTTGGACCAATTTTGTATACGAGCGTACACGATTGAAACAAAAACCAAAAAAAAAATGCCTTACATTGAGCACATCTAACTCACGATGAAGCAGAATAGTAGGGTATCTTGAACTTTCCGAAGGGCTACTTTGAGTATGATATTCTGAGCAACTTGCAAGGATTTTAGAAATGATTTAGTAGCACTACCCCAAACAAAAACACCGTACTTTAACAAAGAAAAACCTAAGGCAAAGTAAATTGTTCTCAATTGCGCCACAGACAAAAAATAACGAGCCCCCTTGAAAAAATACAATAATATCAGCAATTTAGAAACCAAAGTCTTAATATGGAGATTGAATTTGGAGTTATGGTCAAATATAACTTTACCTTTTAAATGTAATTTTTGCAATGTTCCACCAAAGGTAAGAAATTACAATTACAAGATTCTATACTATGAAAAGTCCATTCATGCAGCATGAATTAATGAGCGAATTTTCAAAGAAATCATTCAGTTTAAGGTGTGGTTAAGAAAAGGACCAATGGTGTTGCAATTTGTTGTAGAAAGTTTATTTTTCGATTCTTGGTTTATATATATATATGTATATATATTTTTTTTAACTTGCTTTTACACCAATAATCGACGTCACGGAAGACGTGAAATCACTGGGCTGAAAGATGAATCTGGGAGCCCGAGAAGCGTTCTGATTAGGGAAGCTCCTGGACGTAGTTAAAGATGAATGCGACAGATCGCGTTCATGATCACTGGTTCCCAACCTCAAACAACAAGTCACCTTGTTTATCACATATTTTTCTCCTTGGTGCGTTACCTGCTGCATCTAAGTAATTAATTTAATAACATTTAAATATACTCACGATATGTACGAAAAAATCGTGCGATTTTCAATAATACACTCGGTTTTAAATGTTTCTATCGGTGGCAGTTGTCGATTGAAAATTTGAACGAGGACTCTTTTTTTTTTTTTTTTTTTTTTTTTTTTTGAGGCCGTTGCAATAGCTTCATTTTCTTTGAAATTTCGCTAATAACACGCTGCAAATTATTGCTGGGTATATACATATGATTTTTGGAAAAACTTCAGGGATCGTTTCAGAATGTTCCAAAACGGATTTCAGTGTGGAAATTTTTCGAAAAAGTCGATTCTAAAAATTTTGAGGCCATTGCAATAGCTTCATTTTCCTTGAAAATTCGCTAATAACACGCTGCAAATTATTGCTGGGTATGCTTTGAAGGTCTTAGGAGTCCATATTCATGTTCTAGTCGTCTCTACGAACTCATAGAATACCCACACGGCTACTGCATTTCTGGTTACAACAAATATACGCACGTATTCATTATATATATATATAACTACAAACTTTTCTTAATTTTGGGCAATTTTCATTTTTGAAAAAAGCATTCATATCAGAAATTTTGTGCTGAATCCGAATATACCATAAATTACCATGATTTTCAATGTAAAAACCACAAAAAACGGGAAAAAACCCATTTTTTTGGGAGTTTTTTTGAAATTTGGACCACTTTGGATTGTCCAAAATTGCTGGTTAACGAACTTGACCTATGGTTTGTTGTTACAAACATTTGGCAAAAACTAAAAAAAAATTTTTAAACAATTACTCAAGTTATCGTCCGGAATGACACATATATATATATATATATATATACATATGATTTTTGGAAAAACTTCAGGGATCGTTTCAGAATGTTCCAAAACGGATTTCAGTGTGGAAATTTTTCGAAAAAGTCGATTCTAAAAATTTTGAGGCCATTGCAATAGCTTCATTTTCCTTGAAAATTCGCTAATAACACGCTGCAAATTATTGCTGGGTATGCTTTGAAGGTCTTAGGAGTCCATATTCATGTTCTAGTCGTCTCTACGAACTCATAGAATACCCACACGGCTACTGCATTTCTGGTTACAACAAATATACGCACGTATTCATTATATATATATATAACTACAAACTTTTCTTAATTTTGGGCAATTTTCATTTTTGAAAAAAGCATTCATATCAGAAATTTTGTGCTGAATCCGAATATACCATAAATTACCATGATTTTCAATGTAAAAACCACAAAAAACGGGAAAAACCCATTTTTTTGGGAGTTTTTTTGAAATTTGGACCACTTTGGATTGTCCAAAATTGCTGGTTAACGAACTTGACCTATGGTTTGTTGTTACAAACATTTTGGCAAAAACTAAAAAAAAATTTTTAAACAATTACTCAAGTTATCGTCCGGAATGACACATATATATATATATATATATATACATATGATTTTTGGAAAAACTTCAGGGATCGTTTCAGAATGTTCCAAAACGGATTTCAGTGTGGAAATTTTTCGAAAAAGTCGATTCTAAAAATTTTGAGGCCATTGCAATAGCTTCATTTTCCTTGAAAATTCGCTAATAACACGCTGCAAATTATTGCTGGGTATGCTTTGAAGGTCTTAGGAGTCCATATTCATGTTCTAGTCGTCTCTACGAACTCATAGAATACCCACACGGCTACTGCATTTCTGGTTACAACAAATATACGCACGTATTCATTATATATATATATAACTACAAACTTTTCTTAATTTTGGGCAATTTTCATTTTTGAAAAAAGCATTCATATCAGAAATTTTGTGCTGAATCCGAATATACCATAAATTACCATGATTTTCAATGTAAAAACCACAAAAAACGGGAAAAACCCATTTTTTTGGGAGTTTTTTTGAAATTTGGACCACTTTGGATTGTCCAAAATTGCTGGTTAACGAACTTGACCTATGGTTTGTTGTTACAAA